>QNGE01002157.1:75031-99103 GCA_008508345.1 Paragonimus westermani
TTTACACGTTGGCCAGAGGCTATACCAATTCCGAATTGCTCGTCGGAAACCGTCGCACGAGCATTCTTAGAACGTTGGGTCGCTCAGTTTGGTTGCCCTGCTGTAGTGACTACCGATCGCGGGTCACATTTTGACCTGGCCTTCACTTCACTATCCAACGCACTTGGCTGTAGTAGAATTCGCACAACAGCTTACCACCCGGCAGCCAACGGGTTGGTTGAGCGTTTTCATCGGCAGTTGAAAAGTTCACTATCCGCTAGCAACAACCCCTCATGGCACGAGGTTTTGCCACTAGTCTTGTTAGGTACTCGTAACACGCTGAAGACAGACCTGCATACCACCCCCGCCCAGTTAGTCTACGGGTGCTCCTTACGTTTACCCGGCGAGTTGGTTGCTCCATGCGCAACGGGACCCACCAACCTCGCGGTCTACGGCGAGCGGTCAGCCCAACACATGAGACGACCCCGACCACTCCCACCCAGAGAACAGTCGACGCCAACATAAGTACATCCTTTTCTGTCAACTTGTTCTCATGTTATGGCTCGTGCGGTTACTCCTCAAAGACCTTTGCACCCACCGTACATCGGACCGTTCAGCGTACTCGCACGCTATGCTAAGACTTTCGTGTTGGAACGCAATAGTTAGTGCGAGGTGATCTCTGTCGATAAACTAAAGCCACCGTTTATAGAGGTATCCGACAGGAAAACTGATTCGCGAGCAGCAACGCCCTCTTCGATCGGTACATAAGCTAGCGTTTGTGCAGACTCGGTTTCAGTTGCGACTCCGCCTGCCTCGACGGAGCCGAGCCCCCAGAGCAGACGCGGTCGGGATTTGCGGAGGCCAGTACGATTCGCAGATTACGTGGAACCGCCGTACCTAATTTTTGTTGCCGCACTTTCTTACCAAGTTGATTTTAGATGGCTTGGCCTACAGCAGACTCTGTCGACGAGACGTTTTCTTTCGAAAAGAAAAAGAGCTTTATCTTGTCGGACACGATAGAATCAGAAGTCCGGTGAGGTTATCGTTTACAGTTTGTGAGCACTGTACATTCTAGATACCTGGAATTAACCATCCATCATCTACATAGGGCACTGAGGGTGTGCACGACCGTGCCCTTTCAACCACTTTAATTGTTTTCCCTCCCGCTTCCATCGGACGTGAACACGAGCTGTGTGGCAGGAGTAATTTGGTCCATTCATGCTTGAGTCAACAGTTCCGGTTAACCGGAAAACTCCTATATTATCGAAGTCAACACTCTGGTTGTCTTCTAGTGGGGGAACTCTGTAGAGACCCTGTTTGTTTATTGTTAACTGCGTTAAAGTTACAGTTAACATTTGTACTCTTTCTCCTCCCCACGTTTTGTATGCGCTTAAATGTTTGTTTGAACGATTATGGTTATCGGCATGTTTCCCGGGCAGTCGAACGTTCGGCTCCGGTGCCTGCTCGCTTGGCGTTTTGCTGTACTAACGTTTCATCTCGCTCTTTGCTCGCTGTCGTCGATTTCACGTGTCGGCAATATATTTCTTGTCTACTCGTTGCGTTGTTCGCAGCTGGCCGGCCGTAGCCCGTTTGAAGTCTACAACAAAGAAAGCAAGTCAAGCTACTGAAGCACGGAGCAAGTTGCGCTTCAAGCCTCGGAGGGGATATTACAAATTAAAAGTTTGATTAAAACAATAGAAAGCGGAGGAATTCAAGACCACTAGGTGAATAGTGAGACTATCGAAAACAGCATTTACCATAGCAGATACAGTAGTATGATGGAATTATATTGTGAACAATTACTGAGCCATTGTAAGTGCCCTCGTAGCATTATTGGCTCATTTACTTGTTCCATTACGCGCGGCTGGTGACATCATCCATTACACATGTTAAACTGAGTCCCGGACACAACCTTTATGCTGCATTGATCGTTGGTCAGTGGGACACAGATAGAAGACCGAGGGTATATACCTCGTAGCCAATACCCTGTTAACCAAAGTAATACAGTTTAATGGATCATTTTCGAATTTGTTTGGAATGTGGGGCACAAACTTAACGCAACCCTAGCAAGTGTAACGCACCAGTTTTCTGGTCGGTCAGTTCTGCGTAACGTCTTAAGTCAATCCGAAACGACGTAATTCACCCGTGACATAACCCGAAGTGACACAATATGTCTCTAAATTAAGTAGAAAGGGAGGAACTATCGTTAGATGAGTCCGAGATCGATCGTCACGAAGATGTGGTTCACATCTAAGTTAACATGTTGCCGACAAGGAATTATTCAAGAATTAAGTATGGCCTATTTTAAGAATAGAACATTGGAATATACATGACGAACAACGTTAATTCGCTATTCCGAACTCTCATAAAGTGCTCAATAGAGGAAACAACACGAAAAAAATGAAAATCTCGGGGGTGCGCTTGTGGAAGGCTCTTTTTTATTGGTCATTGCTGTTGAGCACCTGTTCCTCGACTAAAACGGGTATCACTTTAAGTATATAGACGGAGATGTCGGAAAAAATGAAACCGTCGTGATTAGTGGAGAAAATATTGGTCCACACTGACCTTGCCGGAAGGCTTCTAGCGTATTTTCCAGGGGGGTATTCAAAGAGACCACAAAACTAAGTTACGGAGGTCAGGACGGTTTCAGTGGGAAAACAAGAATGATTATCCCGGTGACTAGGTAATTTTGAGCGATGCAGTATAGCCGAGACACGGTGATAGAACACAGGCAAATAAATTCTGAGGTAGTTTTATGTCGTGAGCCTGCTGTGCGGACGGTGACAACTTTAGAGAAGAAGGATTCTACGGATGGTTTGCTCGTGTTCGGAGCACATAATCAGTAGGATCAAAGATCACTCCTTCTTCTACCTGCCACAAAGATTCAATTTCTCTGCCAAACGGGCGGTACTAAAGCTTTCAACTAATCACAACACTGTTCAATGCTATGGGCCTCCGGATGGACAACAGGAGTGATTTTTTCGTACACAAATAACTGAAAACTCCAATGAAATGAATGTGATATAAAGCCTTGACGAAATCGTAATGGTGATATTTCCAAGTGATATATGAAAACCAGCATATTCCAGTTGATCTTACGTCAGCTGATATCGTATGGTGTTTCACTGATCAATACAGAGGTTCCAGCCATCGGGCTTAGAGCACCTGGATTTTGTCGGTCTCTATTGTTCTGCGTCAATCGGGCGTCCACTGATTTGAAAAGCAGACACTGACAGAACGATATATTAAGACTCTATGGGGTAAAGCACTGTTCAAAAGGTTGTCGGAGGTGAGATCCGAACCTAAGCTCACAGTGTGGACTGCGGCCTAAACCCAGCGCCTCAGGCCTCCTGGCCACCATGACGAAAAATAACCCATTACGGGAAAATTATTTTCACACGGTGGGTTAACTCGAACGGCAGCAGCACCTTTACAAAGGTATTCAATTTCAAGTATATCTGCATGACTCAAGCAAATGTCAGCAAGTAACTTGTGAAAACTTCTTCACTAACACTTCGCAGACGGCTGCAATTACCGATAAACATAGAGGGGTAGAACTGCTGTCAGGCTGTCTATATGGAATGGTCACGCACAAATGCGTACACTGTATGTGTCGGACGACAATGGCCAAAGGGTATTGTTCTCCCGCTATTTGTATGTTAATAAACTATAGATTCGCGGACCACAAACGCAAAGCATTCTGACCCGTCCATCGCAGTATTGGTAGATATCAGGCTGAAAAGTCACACCTGACCTGCTCATGTGAATTTCGATTTGGCAGCCCTAGAAATAAACACTTGGCATAGGATGACGTAACACGTGTTAGTGAGGTGATGAACCACGTTAGAAGCGCCCAGGAGATGACATGGTGCATTGATTGGAAGTCCGGAATTAGAGTGCGTCAACAAGTTTCGAGGAATCCACAAACAATGGATGGTAAATTGGGTAATCGCAACGAAATTATTAAGTTGCGAGGTCTGTTAAAAGTAGGGTGTAACTATTGCTTCCCACTGCGAGAGAAGGTGCGTAGATTCTCTAGGTTCATTCCTGGAGGTACTTTTCCAATGTGCCCCCAAGTATGAAGACGTTATTCCACGTGTTGCCCATTATCAGTTAAATTATGGCGGCCTCGCACTATAGCATGCTGTGTTGCTAGATGTTACTGCGGTGTGCCCAAGCCCAACAAAATGACTACCAGTTGTACGATAGTTTTTGAATGCATGCCTGAAATGTTACCCTTCAAGTCTGCTGCCCAAAAATTCTTTGTCGATCTTTTGGCAGCGTGAGGGTGAGCAACACGTGAGGTTTACTCACAGCACGCTACTGTATTCTGTCGTTTTCATTTGCAGTGTCTGGATGCTACCGTCATTTGGTTTACATAAGTGATTTCCAGGAGAACCGTATTTACACTTGGACACATAATATGGATTAGAATAGGGATGTACGACAGTTTAGTAGCCTGCTGGAGGTCATTAAGTCCGCCAGTAAGGATGCATACTTGTATCTCTCCTAGAGTTAACCCCGTGGTGAAAGTGGTTGTGCATCGCACTTACCCAACGCCACCGTGCCGTCTGCTAACCACACCACCAATCGTGTGAAAAACGACAATAGGAACATTAAAAGTGCTTTTTTAAATTGATCCACTGTGTAGGCTTTTGTTCCACATATCGTCGAAAGTCGTAATAGTGTGATTGCTAAATGGCGCCGTACCATGAGCATCACGTGTGCTGTAGTAAGAAGGGCATTCTCCACGCTGACTTTGCACGGGGTACTAAGTGTGATTGTAGTTTTTTATTCCTGCGAGTGGTTTCCTGTTGTCCTGTTGTAGCCTTGTTCCGTTTGACTGACAGGCCTCTTTCCTGTTCGCTTGGGAGCAATCGGTGGTTGTTGCTGAAGATGAAATCCCCTCCTGTGAACGTTATATTTGCATTTTCCTGCTTGTTTTTCCTCGCTTAGATAGAATAAGACATTTGGAGGACATTTTCCAAAATATAGACGCTACTTTAGGGTGCATGAGCGAAGGCGACTGTCTCCGACGCGTCGTTTCTTTGTGAAAAATAAGCTGCACTCGTGCCATTCTGGTCTTCTGTCGTACGGTTTACTCCCAGGTAGAGATTGTGCAGGTAGGCAACCAAACATCCTTCGACAACTTGTGAACAGAAGAAAAAACGAAAATCAGTAGCGAATGATATGAACACCACTTTTACCTCATGGGTTGCTGGTAACCAAATGTTACTGATCGGTACGGGCTGGGTGGTAAACCTTAACATATTGACCTGTAGCACTTCCCCCATCTCATGTGAGCAAAATTGTGCTACACAGATACTGTCGATAGGCGGTATTTTTTCTGCCTAATTAGGCTGCAAGCCTAATTTAATCTAACAAGCGTAAGAACTCCAATCTTGGATATGGTATGACTGATCAAGATGTGCCGGAGACTGAGGTAACTGGAGAGCCTATGAAAACAGTTCCAACAAACGCGATGCCTGCGGGACACTCAGACAGTTCAAAACGGAAAGCGGTGTGTCTCAAAACCTGTACACTGCAACGTTTGTCACATATGCGTTTGAAAGAGGGATCTCGTGGACCTGGATAAAGACAACGTGCATTGGGTAATGTGCAGTCAGCGCTCCGGTTGGTACCATCACTCGTGCGCCAGCAACGCCGCATGTTGAGTTACTTATAAATGCGCGGAATGTGAGAATGTGGACCATGCAACGTGATCTACCGGAAAGAAGAGGATCGTCTTATAAACAAGTGGCGCTTCCCAGTAGGACTTACGGCCCTATTTGGGGTCACCCGCAATATGGCTATACGAGCTGTATGCTTTGTATTGTTCATTACCTCTTGTCCCATGGGGGTAACTGAGTATTGTTTAAGTGGCACTTATGTAACCATACCACATATCCATGTGCGTGTATTTGTCTTCTATTGTTATGCCATTTTTTGTTTTGCTAACATCTTATACAAGTGAAAACACAATCCAACAATATGTGTTCTGGGTTATTGTGAGTGATAGTGTTTGCACGTCCTATACGTTCGATCCCTATCCTAAATACTTCAATTCTAGTTACATTTAGCGTCGCGCTTCCGCACTGTTTGCAATGATCACTGAAATGGGTCACTTTTCTGCTAATTCAAATGCTCGTACTGCTTTCCGTACGCCAAAATCATTCGTTCAGCCTTCTAGAAGAAGCAGTCCGAAACCACCTCCACGACAGTTCTGGGAATGCACAACATGTGAATGCAATCATTGTCCGTATTCGTGTACACTAAGACAGAGTGTTTCAGCCGTGGCAAAGTGGGTCATAGCGAGTCACTGTGTAAGCCCAGAAGTTTTTTCATTCAAACACCAACTTCAACTTGGACGTGCAGTCATTGACTGATGACACTTCTACTCCCTTCATCTATTTTGTCTCAAAAAGCTTTCCATGTCCTGAAAACATCGAAGTATGCTTCTGGCAATTGTCACTATTTTATTGTTGACACCATTGATGTTGTGTCGATAATCTCACACACACAGACTTAGCTGCATTTTAACCTGATGCTGGTCTGCAGCCCACATAGGTTAACAACCCTGGTTTTACTGGTCATTCACTGCCTTTTGCAGGCTGCTGCATTATATCGATGAATTTGCTCGACGCCAGCACTATTGACTGCCAATTTCTGGTTTCAAGTTAAGGTCTTTCCATTCTCGGACTTCAGGTTTTACGACTGCTACATTCTGACATTTCTCTCCTGATGTCAGTGAATGACGTTGACATCAAACGACTTATAACGGACCGCTCCCTGACCACAGGGGAAGTGCGAACACCAAATGTGAAAATTGGAGCTCCTGGAGACCCAATCTTCCTTAAGAGACGAATCATTCCATTTGGTTCGCAAGAACCTGCGCGCAAAGAATTGTAGTCCATGTGTAACAAAAGAGTAATTGCACCTGTTGACTCTAATAAAAACACCGTTGAAAGCTGATGGTTTTACACAGAGAAATGTTGATGACTACAGGTTAATGTTGAATACCTGCACAACAGAAGAACATGAGGATATACTGTATCGTTTGTCGGGTTCTAAGGCCTTTCCAAAACTTAACTTAAAGGTTGCCTACCTACAAATACCACTTGCTGAAGCAACAATAAGTTTGACTGTGATTGTCACACACTTCGGACTGTGTCGATAAAATTGTCTACCTTTTGGTTCAAACATTTCGCTAGTTGTATTCCAGGATGTCATGGATACACTTAAGAAATACTTAGATGGCATGGAAACCTACCAAGATGATGTTATACTTCATGCTCCTGAAGAGCCCACCCATGATTATAGCCTTTTTCTCTGTTGACTCAAATGTGGCCATTAACCTAAAAAAGTGTAAATTTTCAGTTTCTCCGTCCACCTGTCTCAGTTACGTTGTCGATAGCTATGGCTTCAAACCAGATTCGCAACGGTTGACCCCGTTAGTGAATGCACCATCACCGGCTGACTTCCATGAACTCCGTCCTTTTTTGGATGCACTCCAACATTACTCACGTTTTATTCTTAAATTTGCCCAGTGTGTTTGGTATGTTATCAAGCAATATTTTTTCCTGGTCCAGTAACCACGAGAAAGCGTTTCTAACTTCACCCCGTCATCTTCAATCCACTGCTGCTTTGAAACCGTTCTCTGACAAAGACCATTCAACTGTAATTACCGATGCTCCTCCCTCTGGAATAGGTGCGGCTCATTAACATAGTAATAAACTGGTTACATGCATCCCACGCGGTCTGTCTCAAATCGAACGTGGGTATTCTCAGACCAAACCTGAAGCGCTGGGAGTATATCAGGCTGCCAGCAAGCAGGGATGCATTTGTGTGGACACTCGTAAGTTCTTTGGTCCCGTTTTTCCTCCTTCAAAGCGTGGGGGGACACAACGAGAGAGACTTAGATTTTCTAAATCTTACTCGCACTGTGAAAGTTTCTTTACTACCCCGGATGGATTATTGTGTTTTGATGACTGTGTTGTGATCTCACTAACTCTAAGATCTGAAATTCTTGCGTATTGCCATTCCAGATATTTTGGAGTTGATAATATGAAGGCACTTGCACGCTTATCATGTTAGTGGGCGGACTTAGAAGCAGACATTAAACTCACTGTCAAATATTGTATCGAATGTGTGCGCAGAATTCACACGAAATAATCAGGATGGTCCTCACGGCCTGTTAAGTTCGAAACTTTCCACAGAGTTCACGCCGACCACTGTGGTCATTTCCTGGGGAAATATTGTGCCCTAGCGATTATTGAAACGTAATATAAGTGGCCTGAAGTTTTTCCCCTGATATCACCGAAAGCAGACTTTACAAAACATCTTCTGAGAATAGTATTTTGTCGCGAGGGTGTACCTGCTGCATAGGTCACTGAAATGATGCCCACTTCACTGTCAAGTCTCTAGAGCAATTGATTGAGGGACTTGGATAGCAACATTTTTACTGCTCCGCGACATCCGCAGTCCAATGAACTTACAGAAAATCTTTTACGCATGCTGAACTCTACCATTCCTTCTTCAAGAACGAACTCACTTGTGGAACTTGATCGAGGAATCAATAATTTTCTCGTGCAATAAAGAAACGCATCGTATTCGATAAGTGGAAAGAGTCTCGCAATTCTATCCAAGCCTTGCTTCCGCATACAAGTCTCGAATGTACAAAAACAGTAGATTATACTTTTCTGAAGGCGACAATCCACGTCCTGCTAGCAAAATAGTTCTTCCATATCACAGAAATCACGTGGTTAATATTCTTGACTTGAAAGACCTTTTTTGAGATGAAAGACATGTCGAACAGGTTGAGTTCAACTTTAGATGTAGTTCTGTTACATCTGAAGAAGACAGCATGAATGAAGCACACGCTAATTCTGAACGAAATAAAGAAGGTTGAAGAAACAGAAGTCAAATCCAATTTTTTGGAAACCAGACGACCGCGTACTTGCAGATATTCGCACGCCAATTCAAGGTGCTTATGGCAATTTGTGATGACCATGACTGACATGCACTGTTTTCTCTTGTTATGCAGTTCTTTTCTTCTTTTAATATCTTGTACACGTGAAAACATACCACCTGGCTATCAATCGGCCAAAGCTTCTCCGAGGACAACTGTATCACTGGGATCGCCTGCTCTGCTTCACTTTGTAGAGAATAGTCCTGTTCTCTATCTCCAACGATTGAGCAGTGATCTCCTGGTGACCCATATTGATGGCGATATCAAAACTTATTTAAATGTTCCCAATGTTCCTGCTTCAGTTCATTCTTTGCCTGCGTCTTTTCCTTCTGAGGATTTTCATGATCTTCACAGAGACGTGTCTGGGATTTTTGAGTTGTCTGCTGTATCATGATTGTGGCATGCTTGGATCCCATAGAGCCAGACAAGGACCATGCCCAGGGATAGCTGTAGGGTCGGTGGCAGCCCCACCGGAGAACACGTAGTGGGTATCTAAACTTCCCAACCTTATCCCAGCTATAACTCGTTGTTCAGTTGAGCGAAATTTGGTGATGGACGACAGCCTTATCGAAGGAGAATTGCGTCTAAAGGAAGAGGAACTGAGGCTTATGAGGGCATAACTAGAATTTCGCAAGAGATTGAGAGAAAATTCTGATTTTTGTAAGACTGAGGAGCCAACAGAGAGGGTGAATGCAAACGTTCTTCCAACTGGCTCGTCATATAGACCTACCCACGGGTTCTAGGGGAGCTCCATGGAGCAGCATATGCGCAATTCAGTAATCAGTGTGGGCCTACCAACAATCGAGCTAGAACCTTTTGAAGGGTCGCTTTTGAAATTCCATAGCTTCATGCAAAATTTTGAACCAACGTGACGAAGGACAGAAATTGTCTTACCTTATTTACCATTGTAAGGGTCAAGCTAGGGCAGATATCGAACATTGCGTATTGCTGCCCAGCGAATTAGGATTTACCGAGGCGACCGGAATAGTGAGGCGACGATTTGGAAGGCCGCATGAGATTATTCAGTCTATCACCAAGGGCGCGTTTAACGGTCCCAGACTCGTCATGGGAGACACTGAGGGCCTTCAACGTTTGGCCACTCAGATGAAGGATTGTCAGTTGACGCTGTCCCAGCTGAACCATCCGTCCGAGTCAAGTTGTCCAACCAACCTTCTGCGTATCGTGGACAGACTTCCTCGCCCATTGCACGAAAAGTGGGCGGAAGTGGCTGACTGTTATAGACGCTGGTCGGAAGCCTTCTTTCAACCACTTACTTGAGTTTATAGAGGGGCGAATCTCGGTTTCTAGTAGCCTATATGGTCACCTCATCGCCCTACAGTCCAAAGCTCCAGCATGTAAACGAACGCTTAGCACCCGTACATTGAATAAGACTGCTACTATCGAATGCCGAGAGCTGATTTTGGAAGTTGGACCTTTAGATGATGGAAGTAGGATCAGGGTCGACGAGGTCTTTTCTATCAAGGGTCTTTCGGTTGAACAGGTGGATACCATATCCGAGGATGACGTTCAGCGGTAGCTCCACTTGGCCGGTCTGCATATCACCCTGTTGGAGGAAAATAAGGTCGGGCTACTAATAGGTTGTGATGTGCCGGAAGCACACTTGGTAATGGATCAGCGGGCAGGAAGTGGGCGTTAGCTATAAGCCATATAAACCGTCTTGGGCCGGACCTTGCGAGGCCACATGTCGCTCCCAGCAAACCGCAAGGCTGAAGTTCATTGATCAAGTGGTGCTGAGCTACCACGATTCGTTCAGTGCATGTTCGACTCAGAGTTTGTCGAGCGCGGACATTCCGAAGAGGTGACCAACGAGTTGAGCGTATTGTATAGTCCACAGTTGCGCTCAAACACGATCGGTATGAGATTGACTTGCCGTGGCGGTTTGACAGTGTAAGCCTTCCCGATGACCAATGGTTGGCTCGGAAACGTCTGAATTTACTAGGTTGGACAGCTTCCCAAGGTACTGAATTGGCACGTAGCTATGACGAAATTATCAAGGCACACATGACTAGAGGTTATATATCTAGAGTTGACACCAGCAATGGTGAGACCTTTCGCCGGTGGTACTTACCTCGCCACCCGGTGTCGAATTACGATAAACATAGGAAGGTGCGGATAGTATTCGATTGCGCGGCGAAATACAAGGACAACTGTTTGAACAAAGTCCTGCTGCATGGGCCAGCCCTGACGAGCAACCTATTGGGTGTGTTGTTACGGTTCCGAAATGGTTCGGTAGCCTTGTCCTCAGACAGAGGAAATGTTTTGGCAGGTGAAGGTCCCTGAAAAAGACCCGTGAGCATTGAGATTTTCTTTGATGGAGTAATGAACTAATGTCTAGTCCCCCGGACACGTATGAGACTATGGTCCATCCATTCGAGGCTACTTCTTCCCTTTGCGTGTCATATGCGCTCAGGAAGACCGCAATTGTCAATGGACTTGTATTTAGCAAGCTGGCCAGCCAAATTGCGTTTGAGAAATTTCTACGTTGACGACTGCTTGATATCAGTGGATACGCTTGAAGATGCCAGATGTGTGGCGTCCTATTTGCGCGAAATGCTTCTTCTGGGTGGATTTGAACTAGTAAAGTGGAAGTCTAACATGGCAGCAACGCTTTTGGATATACCACCGAACGAAAGGACATCTGTGTCAGCAGCACCGGACCTAGGTGATCACAGTCACCAGATGGCCCTTGGGGTCCAGTGGCACGTATCGGAAGACTGTTTCAGGTTTCGCGTATCTCTACCGATGAAGCTATTCACTCAGAGAGGCTTGTTAGCCTGTATCGCGTCGATGTACGACCCATTGAGTTTCACTGCTCCGCTTGTCCTCTGCGGTCGGAAGTCACTCGAGGGCTTATGTGGCGCGAATATCGGGTGGGACACACCCTTAGACGAAAAGTGTCCAGATGAGTGATCACAGGGTGTATCGGTGACAGACTCAGTTACTGTACCGCGTTGTATCAGATCCCACGTTCGGGGTTGCATATGTTTTCCGACGCTTCCGATACGGGTTATGGAGTTGTCGGCTATCTCCAAGACGTCTTGGAGATTGCAGCAATTTTGCTGCTTCTTGATGGGGAAGCCCCGTGTTGCACCTTTAAAGCAATTGTCTATCTCAATGTTGGAATTTACAGCCGCGATATTGGCGGCTAAACTTTGATAACATGACACTTTGGACAGACTCGGTCATCGTGTCGGAGTACTTGAGAAACACCTCTTGTCGCTTCGTCACATTCATAGCCAACCGTGTCCGGCTAATTCGTGACTATACCCAGGGCTGTCGATGACGACACATTTCGTCCGAGTTGAACCCGACGGACATAGCTTCGCCAGGAACATGTGACGCTAGTTCTCAAGAAACTTACATGTGGATAAGTGGCTCAGGCTTTCTATGGGGACTTGAGAATTCTTGGTCACCGGACAAACCACTCAAGCCGAGGAACTCGAATTAAAGAAGGTGATGCCCGTATCCTGTCTTATTAGCGCACAATGGTATGTGATGCTTGTTTCGCGTTACTCTCTCTGGTACGCCATACTCTGTGCGGGATCGTAGTTAGTATGTTCCAGTAGTTATTTCACTTGCATGAAGGTCGGTCGACGGTGTTCCATTATGGTGGGTCCTTTGAGTAAGTTAGAATTGGATCCGTCTTCTGAATCCATTGTTCGACTGGAGCACCAAAGCGCCTTTGGTAAGGGCTTTACGGAGCACTTCAAAGACCAGTGGGGTACGCTAGTCCGTCCAAAGCCTGTCACCATAAACGCTGTGACGTTCGGTGATTTTTTGTACTTACTGAAGTTGACAGAACAGTTTGTAACTCACACTAATAATGCAACTTCTCTTTCCTCATTCGGCGCTTCCAAACTTTGCTGGTGGCTTTGAAACAACCTCGATGTTTTATACCTTTCAGTGAAGCTCATTCTCAAACATTTCAGACTTATATGCGGCATTCATCGGTGCGTTCAGGGCCTTCCGCCCTATGTCAAAAACTCGATGGTCAGATTGGTTCAGGCTTTCGGTAACTATTTAACCTGTAAACACCATGCAGCTGATTTCCTTCGCAACGTGTGGGCCACACAATTCTAATTACCCCGAATTACAGTGTGGTTTGCTAGCCTGCTTCGTTACCACCGATGCGGATCACCATGGCAATAGGTAAGATCCTCAATGAGCTCGTCACGGTTTGTTGAGTCACTGCTATACTCTTCGCTGGCGAATTACATTGCTAGCGGACACAGTGTTTCAACGTCGAAAGGAGCTGGAAACCGCAATTATGAAGCGACACGATGCTCTTCTGGTCTCGAACTAGACGTATGTTGTGTAAACAGAACCACAGTTGACGCAGCACAGCTGCCTGTGTTAAGTGTTGTTTGCGGGCCTGTGGCTTTGATCTTTTTGACAGGCCTGTTTGACCCGGATGCCGTCAGCAATGCCTGATTTGATCGGTGGGCTCAATCAGTGGCCTCACATAAAACTCGCGAAGTGTTCAAAACACTCTTGTCAAGAAAAAGGAGGATAAGCTTTATTATTTTAACAGTGGCGGTCCCTTTCTCGCCACCTCATAATGATGTACTCAATATAACGGAGAATTTTAGATATTTTTCTATTTCGCCAAACCAATTTCTGTGCTGTCGACCGGAATAAACCCATCGTGATACGCAAAGGAGCTACCAGATTTCCCGCCAAATGACATAAATGTACAATTTCTATTACTTAGAATGTGATTGCAATCGTCCGAACAACTCTCAGTCGCACCGCGATCGATCCGTGGTAAGCTGGAGCCATTAGCATCCCAGAGTTTTGATTAGAAAAGACATGGAGAAGAGATTCTATGAAAGTAGTGGTCAGAAGACTGTTGGTGTAAACGAGGAGCAGAAGAGAACAAAACGTTGATTCTACCGGAGTGCTCGCACGAGCCAAGGACGAACATAGTGGGTCTGATCTAGTTTGTATTCTAAATTTACCAACGGTAAGAACAAACATAATCTAGCGAAACTCTCCTTGGATGCCACGAGCCTCAGGCCAGTGTTTGCTAAGACCACGTGGGACACGATAGAAAGTTTCGGTCATATTGAAGGAACCAGTGCCTGAGATAATGCCACGTTGTTGCAAAATAGCAAAACCCCGGACCCTGCGGGCCATTCTAGACCGTTCACCTACTTTGTTCTGTTCATCTCAGGTTACTATTCCTCTTGAATATAGTACATCGCCCTCATTCGCCTTACTCTTATTATTTCTTATCACGGGAAACTTCGTTTTCACTTGTCGCCTACCTTATGCAACCTCAACATATCATCCAGAGGCGGTCTATCGGAATCGGTGTTTCTCTTCGATATCTCAAGATGCGGTTTTTCCCATAGTTTGAGCGCTTTCTAGACCTGCATCAACCCTGCCGAAACTTTTGAACAACCAAATACAAAAATGACGCCAACTAAGAGAGCCACAATTTTGTTCTCACGGGCTCATTAATTACTGGGACGGTTTTCCTTCTGTGGCCGTCGTCTTTATTCTGCTCAGTAGGTTAAGTAGATCAGTCGCAAGTCAAGGTGGATATCTACTTGCAGATGGCCGGATTCTCGATCTTGTGGAAAGAAATGTAGGTTTGAGTACTCGTCTGCGGGAGCGCAGCGAGGGTTTGGAAGTAATCTGAAAGCGCTGCCAGAAGTTCCATTTCTTGAATCTCAGTTAGATTCGTTGTTTTACACTTTCGTTAATGCATTCTGTAATTCCTAGGGTTGATGATACAAGCCATTCTCCGTGACTGCCTATCGTGTCAACAGGCGCCCATTTGGTATCCAACAGATCCACACGTCTGAACAAGCCACATGGATCACTCGCTCTCAGACTGGACTATCGTTAGCTATAAGCTTTCTAGAAAGCATAATTTCGCTTCAAAAATTTGGAAGATGGTCCGGGAAATCGGTTGCCTGTCCCCCTGTCAACGGCAGGCTACCAACCATCGTTTCTCGCAATTTCAGTGGCGAATCCTCTCGAAGAAATGAAGTGTTGTTCGGGGAAACGTGCTTTCCTCCGCACCAGCGAAAAGTAAAATTGAGCAGCCTACTAACACAGCGGATGACCTTGAAGAGCAGTCTTTACGTTGATCAGCCTGTTCTTCCAGATCAAAATAGGTATAAAGAGGCACACACTCATGTATATATATATATATGAAAACTTACCACCATGAGAGACATGTATATGCGCATCCGCATAAGATGAGCTAATGTGTGCCTACGTGCACAAATGTATTCTCAAACCGTACAAAGTATGTGCATATGTGCATATCTGAACGTGTATACGGAGGTATATATTAAAAATGTGTGACTATAGATCAGTATATATACTGCCAAATATACCGAATTGTGTGTAGATGTGTATATTATATATAGAAAAATATAATAATTTGTATATTCATGCGTACATAAATATACAGGTGCTCGCGGTTAACTGGAAGTTTGATTGGAATTTTTACACTGTCGTTGTGGTCCTGTCACTGTTGGTCTTTGGCGCCTCGAGCGTCAGGTTTCGTGCAGTTTGCGCCACCGTTGAACGTACTCAGCTCATCGACCAATACCTTCAATGATATTTTCTCGTCTCCACCATTTCCTCGTTTTACGTTTTGTCACTGTTATTTAACGCCTTTCATGACGTTAACACTTGTCGTTTTTGCTCAGAAAATAAAACAATTACACAAGCGAGGTCTAGCAGCGATGGCGGATCAGAGGTATCAAGTTTATGTGACCGATTTGGCTGCCGCACGACTGCTGAAAACGTATGCACTGCCAGACGTGCACATACTGGTAACAATCTAATTCTGCTAGCCCCAGAGAGGATCGTTACACTCTACCCATTCTTCTAAGGGGGCTATTTAACTATATAAGTTGTCTTTCTTGAGGGAGTTGCATTCATTCAGGGGACCGTACCCGTCTCACTGTTCGACAAGCCCAGCAAGCACGGAAAAGACACGCTTAATTGTAATTGTGAGTGCGCTCCAGATGTCCGCTGACATGAGATCCGAGTTGACCTGTCTGAATGGGCAGGTTGCGTTTGCCATTCTAGGTGTGGTGATCGTTCTTGAGGCAGTGGCTTTGGCCACTGCTCAAATCGGGGACGTTGCCACAGACTTGAGGGACGGGGCACTCTGAGAGAGGAGAATTGTTCTGCGTAGGCCGCTTCCGGCAACTTACTATCCGGTTGAACACGCCAGAGTGGTATCGAAACGGTTACACTGAAGATCAGTCATTCTAATCTAAACAGAATCTCACTGGATCGTTTATTGCAGGAACATCAGTAGCGCCGTTAGCTTGGTAGAACAAATTCGCGCATCAACGATGACCTGAAGCTGAAGCAAAACTCCTTATCGTTATTCTCAAGAGGAGACCAGTACCTCCGAATGGACCAATCGACGCGCCCACACCCACGTAAGTGGCGGTTGCTCCCAACTCCTTTGAAGCTGCACTGGTCTGAAAGGGTAGCTCCCGATGGCGGCGAAGTGCACCATTCTTTCATCGCGCATCCAATCATTCCATCACAAAACGGGCCCTTCAAAAATTATTTTAACCCTGGGCCTTACGTCTCAATGGGTCAACCGGGGTCACCCTTTGTATCCAGAATGGCTCATACTGGGCTCGTTCCAACTGCATCTTCTTCGGGTGGGTCGAAGTCATTTCATACTGTCCTGTTCGGAATTAGGATCCTTCCCAAATTTTCAAGGATGCAAAGATTCAAACCACCGTCCAGTAACTCAGAAGGCGAAAGTGGTGCAGAAACCATCGACCTTGGGCCAACAAAAGCAAACAAGTGTCCCACGGGAACGCCCACATACTCTCCAGCTGTGTTGAAACGTTCGCTGCCTCGCAGGAAAGTTCACGAAATGATGTCGCCGTCTACGCATCTTCTCTCGCTACAAGGACTTCACTCTCAAGCTCTTCCGTGTACCCATCCGTCGCCTCTTGCACCCAGCCAAATGAAGAGATAGTGCGCGCACACAAATTGCCTGAGCCTTTTGAACAAACTGCCAGAAACCAGGCAGTTGGTCCACAACGCTAACATTCATATTTTTGCATTATCGGAGACTTACCGTTTCGCAGATATCAATGGCAGTATATTGCGTGCTCCAGGAGACTCACTCTACCAGACGGACTGCTGTCGTGGGAGCATGATGATGTACTGTCTACCCCAGCCCGAAGCCCTCGATGTCAAATGTCAGGAAGATTCACCTCCCCAGCCTCGTGGCCGTGACACGCTCCTTGTCGGTATTATGTACCGTTCGCCGTCGTGCAGCACATCCGGCTACGATGCCATTCTTGCCATCCTAGACCGTCTCTCGTTTATTCAGTGTTTCTTCTAACTGATGGGTGGCTTGAACGCACCAGAACTCAACTGTATAGCTGCATACTATGAAGACTGCGGTCGCAGATTTTCGAAATCCCTGACAGTTAAGACCACTGAGGTGACCTGGTCACAGTCCGTCGAGCTACCACGAGGTATCATCCAAGAAAGACTCGACTTCCTTGATCTGGTTGCCACGAAGGAAGCTCACCAGCTACATGAAGTGGGCAGGAAACCACCGCTGAACTATAGTGCTCACATGTTACTAGCTTACACTTTCATCTGTTACTGGCTCCGAAATGTTCCAACTGAGACTTCGTTCTGGAACCTCTAGAAGGCAGACTGCGAAGCAGCACTGATGCTCGAAAAACGCATTGAGCCTCGTATCAGACCTAGTGAAGTTAAACTATCATTCTCTTGAAGCTGTCATTCACGAAGCTGATGAAACATTTGTTCGTCGCCAACCCTGAAATTCCTTCTCTCTGGCATCGCCTTCGCCAAATATACACATTCTTTCTGGCGTACATTCTAGTCCATCCCCTGAATAGACGCTAACGAGCGGATAGAAAAAGCTAGAAACCTTTCGTTCTGTACGGACCAGGTGCAGGCGGGAAATCTATCAACATACTCGACATGACGATCTAAAGTGCCACTAGTTGTTCGCAATAACAGGAGTTTCATTTTCAAGTAATTGCGCCACCACAGAAAAACTCAGCCCTCGACGCGTTCCCTGCGGCTTCCCGACGAAGAAACCTCTTGCGACTCCCGCGTTGCTGACGAAGTGTTCGGAGGATACTATTCAGCAATCAACAATATGGTTATGCCAACTATGTATTCGGTTCTCCCAAGAAGAAACTCCCACTACACACTCATGTCAGCTAATCTCTCGCTGCCCAACTTTTGGGACCCCTTGTTTAGGATCAGTCCTTATAATGCCATATGACAAGATGTGATTCATCGTCAGATCTTCGGAGAAATGTCCCTTCGTTCGACAGTGCCCCTCCACAATCTGTTTAAGCAGACGCTACGGACCAACATTTCTGAAGGTATAGGAAGAGGCTACTGCTGTATTCATACTTGAAACGGACGATCGTCAACCGCCCAACATTTATCGACCAACGAGTCTCGCCAGCATCCCACCCTTGAGCACTTCTCGAACAACTTTTTCTCTTCTGCACGGCATAGCCTTCTTTCAGACCAGTCATATGTGACTTGTATGTGAGTCATTATGGATAGCGTGACAGGGGCCAAACATAACAGTAACATCTTCGGTGGTATCATCTTTTACGTCGCCAAAGCCTTTGACCATGGTTCAAACAATACTCGTGTGCATGAAGTAGAAGCTTGTGGAATTAGAGGAGAGTTACTGCATTGGATTACGTACTTTCATAGTAACAGAAATTTTATAGTTAGGCCTGAATTATACCTTTTTCCCCCTCTCCGCACTTTGCTGGAATTCCACAAGTTCCTCTGATATTCTTCCTGACAACGTTTTTCTCTATGCCGGCAAGTTGCAGTCTGCGATGATCGTGACCGCAATGATTGCAGATTGAACTTGACCGCGGTAAGTGTTGCTTGGATGACTGCAGTCTCCTTCTAAAAGACAACAGTTGTGCACACGTCGTTTGGGGAGACCCCGAGAACTCATTTGTGACAGAAAATGCATATAGTGCAGTGGATATAGCGAAAGTTGATTTCAGGGAGGATCTAGGGATTTTGCTCTCGCCTGGTCTCTCTTCCTCTCATCACTGTCAGACGGCCAGAGAGGGAATATGTGAATCATAGGGTGATAAGACCAGCTCTCTTCCACAAAGACAGGCATGTTTTTCAATCATTTTATGGGGTCTATATAATACCACTGCTTGAGTACGTAGATGAAGGCATATACACCAGCTCGAAGAAAGACGTACTCATCACTGAATGTGTCCAACGAGTAACCAGTAAAACGTTCGCTGGCTTGCGGCATTTCTCCTGGGATTCTCGCCTCGAAATTCTAGTTCTTTTTCCACTTAAATTTCAGAGACTCCGAGATGAATCATTCCACTCACACTTCTTCCTCAGCGCAAGATTCCTGCAGCAATTCTTTATCTTAGTATCTGATAACAGTCGAAGGGGCCACGACACAATCTCTATGGGCTTCGAACTCGGAAATTTCTCAGGGCACAGTTCTCTTATAAGGTTATCAACAACTGAGAAGATCTCCCATTACATATCGTTAGCTGCTCTTCCGGGGGGCTGTTTCATAAGGTCAGTTGATTTCTACTTACCTGGGATATTGTTGGATTACTACCTCACCCTGTTTGCTAGAGGATAATTTTATTCTGTTCTTGGTGCTCTGTGTAATAACCAAGAGCAGCACTAAACTGTGCTTTCAACGGCCGCCAATCAATTTAACAGTGAACGGTTAGATATCGGAACGGACGAACTGGATTTGGGTGATTTGGACCTCCGACCTCCAACCCGTGAACAAGTCGCTGAAAAGTCGCGAAAATATACGTATATAAGTATATAGGTGCACGTTCGTATACATACACACCAAAATTAGGGCAAATTTCTCAGCATATTGCAAAATACGCACGATTGAAAATAAATGATTACACATTCACATATGCATGCACAGTAACAAGTGAATGGCAATATGTCTGAAAATTATCCGCAAGCGGTGAAACTCCACGTTGGCAGGTCTTTAATTTGTGTGAACATAAATCGTCGAAATGGTGGTCGGCTCAGTATTCTGGGAGTTGTGAAAATCACTTTCTGCCCTAGGAAATAATTCTGTTCCGGTGTCCGTAAGGTTGTTTTCATGGACGTTAGAAATCGGGGTAGTTTGATGGCAAAATAATGTAACAAAACCTTAACTGTTATGTTCTTATTTTAAAACTTCCGCCGACATTCACTTCTCTACTGTCCGCTTCAGATGATCTACCTACGTACAACCCAACGTATTCCACACCAAATGCCCTGTTGAAGAACGACGACAATCTTTCCCCTGACTTTTATGAAGGATTTCTAGAACTCCCTGCTGACGTGTTATTCCCGTGTGTCGACTTGACGTTGTCCGGATCACCGCCTTATTCTTGCATCTAATAATGTACTGACTGAAACAATTGGTTGCAAATCTTTTCTCTGATTTTGAACTGCACAGCGGCTGCCCGTGATTGCTATTCTGTGCGCAGATTGTCATCAGTCCTATCGTTGCAATAGGCAGATGAGATAGCTGAAATTTATAGTTCGGTAAACAGACGGAGTTGACAACGACTCAATTCTGAACGTGCACAATTTAAGGCGCACTCCACTTCACGTTAGCTTGTGCATTCAATAATCCTTGAAACAAGTGGCTATAGCTGACATGCGTGTGATGAAAATTCGCCACAGTGTTGAAGTGGTAACAAAATACATTTAGCGGCACCGTGGGCAAGCAGCCACAAATTAATGAGATGTCTTCCGGCCAAAATGTCAACGTTAGCCAGCGTGACCTGTTTGACCTGTTTACCACTCAACATAGTCGGGCATAAGCTGGTTTAGCAGTGTGGTTACAAGGTCCTTAAGTTTATGCAATGAAATGGATACCGGTAAATGGAACTGTATACTGTTACTAGAAAGCAGAATAGTTGAGCGTGGAGAGAAACAGGCTTTCCTGTTGAGGTGTAGGGTCAGAAGCACTGACGTCCATACTCCATAGCCAACTCCCGTGCATTCCGTACTCACGAAGGCACGACCGACGGATAAAATAAAATGGAGGTTGGAAAAGTTTTGAAAGGCAAGTAGTACAGTTTCGGTATATTCAAAATTACTCCAACCGGTTTTACGCACTCAGAAATGTGAGTGCTACGTGACGTCGAAGGTGTGACACTGATTGCCGTGGCCAGTAACGTCCGTGAAACATTTGACACTACTTTCATCCAGATTCGCTTACTTGAGTAGGCAACATAAAGCACATCTCCGGATGCACACATGTCACCGGCTATTGGCAGACTGGACGTGGCCGCATTTTCGGCTTCACAGTTGGAGGCGACGCAGTTCTCGAAGTGAGCGTAACTGAAACTGCATGTCTAATGAGATGGCACCAAATTTTACTTATGGCTATAGCTAAATGGTCTCTTGGGAAAGTGCGCTTTCCCAGCCGCCATTCCTTCCAAAGTGAGTGATATTTTAGTGTGCATGGATGGCCCGCTTAGATCTTATATAGAGGCAGATGGACACCAAGTAGTTCGGATGTGTCATGTCAGTCCATCTGATCATTGCAGCATCACGACTGAACACGACTCATGGATGGGCAAAATTTTCAAACTATCCTTTGAGTTAGCAGAAGTAGCCGCGCGATGAAACTAACATCATATTCTAAATGAAGTTTTCTGAATAGTCATTATAGGGTATATTATATCAACTTACCAGCTTTCTCACTGCATATCGAACGTGGAAGTGACCGAAAGTTATGTCGCACCTAAAAACGAATTGCTTTGATCACATTTGGGCCACTATTTTGTCGATCACCTGTCCGAATGTTTCAAATAGTTGACGGAGGGAGAAGCGTTTTTCATTGCGGACATCGGCACACATCAGAGAGTATCGGTGAGCGGTTCCGACCGAACCAGAAACTGATACAGATGGAAGCTGAAGCCGAAAATCTGGAATGACTGAAGACACACTTTTGACGGTTGATTCCACGCGTGGCTACGACGTTGAAAATATCGGGAAAGTGTTTGAACGACTGCATTTGCTGCTATTGTGCGGTACACATATGCGTTTATGTTTTACTGTCTTTTTGACGACATGGGGTATTTCCTTAGTCCTCGTGTGAAAGAAGGCTTAGGGCAGATGCTTAGAGCGCCAGTGCACCCAGACCCACTTATTTATTATAACAGTTTACAACCAATAATGGGTGTTGCAGACAACGGTGGTACATGCACACTTGATATTAATTGTTGATCCCGGACGTTAAGTGGTTGTTCGAACAACCCTTAGTCTCCTCGCAACGTCTACCTACATGCTGGACCCAGGATAGTTGCGTCTGTGGGCAACGAGGGTCTATAAATTCTGAGTCCATCGAGCAACCGATTCGCATCCAGAAGGAAAGACGGTCGTAACGGCGGGTTTCTTATTAATAAGGTGCTAGTGCTCAAAAACAATGTGATAAACCGAATTGAAGAAGGCAACAACAAACCTCGATATTGAATCCGCCAAATATACAAATTCCGAGACTGACGGTTCGCGTAAATATGATCAAATGCAACAGTCACGTAATGGCGAAGCGGTCAGGCAATAATGAGACCGGGGTACATATGAACAAAGGTCCGGCAAGGGAAAGTAAGGAATAAAAACTACGCGTAAACAAGTTCCTGCAAGCAAACGGCACTAACATTTTATAACACATCAATATCAAAATTCATGGGAGAAATGGCTTGTCACGCGCGTAATTTGAATGGTAGTGTGAGGATAGAGTTCCAACACAAGGAGACAAACCAATGAGAAGGGAATAAATAGGTCAGGGAGCGTGGTCACCAGCGTTCTATTAGCACATAACAATAATCGAACACTCGTGTAATCAGCTACTTCATCAGTGAATTTAGCTGAAGCCGCAAATCCATCAACTCACAATCTTCCTTCTAGCAGCCCGGTTGTAAATTTATTCCGCTTGAAATATCCGAGAGTTCACAGCAAATTCTTTACAAAATGTTTTATGACTTTCCCGTGAACTGGCTGGAAAATCACAGGGTATCACTTGGGTTTCATTCTTTACAGGTTCATAACAGCGAGACGCTGATCGGTTCCACTTCAGTCAAAAGATGCCTGCACTGATTCCCGTCACTTTCAGGAATTTCCAATCCTGAATGTTGGGTTTTTCGGATGACGATAAAATGCTTTTCGTGGAAATCAAATGATTTCTTCGTCACAACTAATTTTTCTGTTGCTGCGCCTTTAATGTTTCCAGATACACTCTCAAGAAACTTGTTACGCAGTGTGTATCAAGCTGAATGTACATCCGCGACGTCTTGGGACTTTACGGGCATTTTTGGTGTCACTCCAGCTTTATTTACGAGGAACAGCTGGGAATTTCTGCGATTCGATCGAGAGAAGACCAGTTACGGGGCACAATCTCTCCGGTTACACATTTAACATCAGGTTTTCCGATGGTCCTCAACTCCAGGGAGGTTGACTATAATAATGTTGTGTAAATCTCTGTTTCTGCGCTCCATTGTGATCTTCACAGTTTAGTGATATGATGTTCGTATTAGTTTCCCATGTGGTTTGCTGTACACTTTCGCTCAGTCATTTCAAACCCCTGTTAAAAGGAGTGTTTAACTATTCGCCTGTATGACCGTCGTATTTTGGGTCGGTTGTTTGAAGGACTGTAAAATTTAACAGACATCCGGTGCAACACAGACGCGAGTATGAGTGATTAAGTTTATCGACAGATGTTACTAGTGAGCTTTGAAAAGCTCAGCGAGTCACTAGAGGTCCGACGGAAGTGTTGGAGAACATCTGCTCCAATTACCGCCAGTATAGCCTTGGTGGACGTCAAAGTTGGACGGAGAGGTCTGTGTACATCTGAGTTAGGTAAAAAGGATGGCCGGTGTTTCCGAAGGTTATGCTATAATATTCCAATTGGGTCAATCACAGGTTACAGTGCACACAGTGTCTAACGTTCGCAATGGAGCACAAATTGGTCTACTTCACAGAATAGGAAAAACCACGAATAAAAAAGAAACGTGTATTAACGCAACTCAGATACCGAGAGAGTTCGATCAACAACGTGTCCTTGTGCATATATATATATA
>QNGE01002157.1:103151-125655 GCA_008508345.1 Paragonimus westermani
CCGCCGACCTCAGGTTCTGGTTGGTCACCTTCCTCAGCCCGTTGCACGGACGCGGTCAACCCACGTGTTCGAGGACCTGA
Organism: Paragonimus westermani; assembly: GCA_008508345.1. NCBI lineage: Eukaryota > Metazoa > Platyhelminthes > Trematoda > Plagiorchiida > Troglotrematidae > Paragonimus > Paragonimus westermani. Next base: position 103,232 of record QNGE01002157.1, read on the forward strand.
AAGGAAGCGGAAGGGAGTGTGTGTGGCAAAACAAAATGGCGGCGCACTACATGCTACTTGATTGCAAGTATCCAGGCTTTGCGGGTGATTCACATCAAGTGCCTTATTTGAATTAACGGGAATCTGTACACAGGTGTGGATGAGGTGGCTGATTAGTGACCCTTCGAGTAGAATGGTTGAGTGGTCATAGGAATAAATTTTGCAGTTACAAGAAGTTGTCTACTTCATTTGTCAACTAAAAAGCTGCAAGATTGGTGGCTTGTTGTCGTTTTTCAAATTGCCGTTGGTGACAATCTGATAGAAAATTATCGTCCGGTTGTGACAGACGAGATGCAAGCGACCCTCAGCAACTGCTCTTTCGTCGATTGGGGCGGTCGGACGCAAACTTACGCGACGTGTTACCGGAGTTTGAGGCCATTTGGAAGGACCACAATGTTGTGTGGTCAAACTGGCCATCAATCCCTACCCACTCAAAATGGAAAGTACTTGATGTACGGCCTGAAGTATCGGGCGACTGTGGTTAGGTGACTAATGAGCAGAATGTTTTTCACACATGGGTAGCCGTTGAAGAAAAGTCAGTTTGAAGAAATTGTCCTTCAACTGTATTACGCCAGCTAATGCTCGTGCACAATGATTGAGCCGCGGTAGTGTAAGGCCACTGAACTCGCACGGCTTTAGAGATTCCAATAACTCTAAAATGTCACATATTTCGCCAATGACTAGTGTTGAATTCGGCCCTCCAGTAGTTGCTCCATCAACGCTTGGTCTACTCGCAAAGTCTATCGATAGGCCGGATCCAGAGTAGACGCGTATGTAGGCAAAGAGCGTCCAAAAATTCTGAACACGTCCAGCAACCGATTCGGACCCAGAGGAAAAGACGATCGTATTGGTGAGTTTCTTATTGGTAAGTTACTGATATTCAAGAAAATTATGATAAAATAAATGAAGAAAGATTGCAACAAACCTGTGTAATGAATTTATCAAATGTACAAGCTTCGGGATAAGCAGTTCACTTGACTATGAACAGATGCAACAGTCGCGTAATAGCGAAACGGTGAAGCGCGAACTAAGCCAGGGTACATGTAACGAAACGTACAGCAGTGGAAAGTAAGGAGAAAAAACTGCGCGGGTACAAGTTTCCACGTGCAAACGATATAAAGATTTAGTAATACGTCAAGATTAACATTTGCAGGAGGAATGAGGTGCCACACGTCTAAAATGAATTATCATGGCAGTTTGCAAGGACGGCTTGAGAACATTACCGTCAAAATTTGGACCCACGTTAAACTACGAGCCCTGACAAGTAGTCGGCTCAGGGTAGAATAATAATAATAAATATTTCTCAACACATACGTGATAAACACGCTGGGTTAGGCGAGATTGCTGCGGATATTTACAAACCGTACAAAAGTGGATAAGTGATTGATAGCACAAACGTGAAGTCTGCCGTCAAGAATGATGTGGTCAAAAAGTAAATGACTGTAGTTTATGAAACTTTGAAGCACACAACATAGAAGAAGATAGTTCGCTCGCTTAACAGATTTAGTCTCAAAAAATGGGATGTCACACTAAGTTGTTTTTACAAGATCGTGGGATGGGCAATTTTTTAAATGGCTGAAGTTCACTCCTGGAAGAATGCCAAAGGGCATCTTTAAAGTGTTCCGCCATTAGGGGATAAAACTGCCGTCCGAAGAATGTCAAGATAGGTTGGCCTCGGCGAGTCAGGGCGGAAAATTCCAAAATCCAGCAAACCATTTGGCAGATACCAACGCAGGATTTCGTCGATTCCCCGGAAACGTAAAAAAGTTGGACATCTCGCGAACCGTTCAGCTGAGACGAAGTCCAGTGCACCCATTCATCGTAGAAAAATTTCCTCGCTCAGTGGGAATCGAAAAGGAGAATGTAATTCCACACGTTAGATGGGGAAATGTGGGGTTATAACATTTACTATGACAAACAATGCGCTAGCGGATTTTTTTGACAAAGAACTCACACGATATTATTATTATTGCTATGATTATTAGACTGTATAACCCTATGTACAATTCGCTGTGGCATTTTGCCATGTGCTCGGGATTTATTCGGACATGCGAAGAATTGAATCGACGGTTTGAAGGGCCGCATTAAATGAGCGTGTGATAACTAAAGCTTACATGACTTCGTTCTGCTGGACTTGTTATTAAGCGCCGCGTTTATATTTCGAAGGGCGTTAGACAGCGGGGTGGTCATCTAAGTGATGCGCATCTGACGGCTATATTTTTCGGACCACACTCAAAAAGGTCATCATGTGATACAGAGATTTTGAAGATAGACATTGTTTGTTAACGTGAGATAGCTGACCGAATCTTTTTTAAAACGCTGAATGTTGTTACTGGTTCGGACATCATTCGGAAGTTCATTCCAAATGTAGGAATACTTTACAAGGGAGAAGTTTGCAAGCATATTTTTCCGGGATATCAGGGTTGGCGAGGTGGAACGCTTATTTCTTTGACTATGTGGTGGGCTGTGTTGTAAGTGGACGGTAGACGCTGTAATAATCGCATCCGAATGCATACAGCAGCGTAAGGTTCAACTTCAATCTACGAAACCAGAGTGGATCAATACCAAGTTTTTCACAGCGCTGTCTGTAGGTGAGCAGAGAAAAATATCCCAGTAAGCTTTTGGTAAACGATCGTTGAGGGTTTTCTAACACAACCCTATCAGACTTGTGTAGATGACAGTAAATGAAAGTGCAATACTCGAGTTGAGACCAGCACACATTTTGTGGAGCTTCAGCCTTGCAGCTGGTAGGCTGAACGCCTTTATGATGCAGCCTATTGTTCTTTTAGTTCTTGCTACCTGGAAGCATACTTGTTCAGAGAAATTGAAGTAGTTTGAGTATCGCATTCCTAGATCTCTGGCCGATGTGACTGTGTGAATATTACAACCATCTAGTGAGATGGAGCCACGAGGTAAGTTTCAACCATAAGTGATGATGTTCGATTTGTTCGCTGAGACCGACATCAGCCATGTTCTGCACCACGACTGCAGTGGTGCTAGGTCTTGTCGTATATTTTGTACACCGAAATTGATGTTACTGCCCTGGCGGAATATGTAAATGATTTTGATATCGTCAGCAAACAGAAAGCGCTTGCCATGTGTAATGACGTCGCGTAAGTCATTTATGTACAGTAAGAAGAACAACGGACCCAGATCGCTTCCTTCGACCACCCCACTAGTCACTGGTTCTGGTGTTGAGTAGTGCTCACCTATCTTGACTGTCTGAATGCGACATTCAAGGTATGACGACAGCCAGCTATACAAGGGGTCTTGTATGCCAAACGATGCTATTTTAATCAAGAGGCGCTTATGAGGCACACGATCAAAAGCCCTTCGCACGTCTGAAAGTATGATAATTACCGCATTTTCTGCGTTGGCGAACGTCAATATATGGTTTAAGAATTCCAACTGACATGTCATACAAGAGCGTTTACCGAGGAACACGTGCTGGGAAGGGTTTGTAAGGTTTTGTGTCCTTAGAAACTCGACTATGTGCACCTCTGTTATCTTTTCGAACATTCTCGGGAAGATTGACGTGTGATTGATGGGACGACAGTTACTGACGTCCTGCCTTGGACCACTCTTGTGACAAAGCATAATGAATAAAGTTTTCCACTGAGGAAGGAAAATGCTGGATGAAAGTTATAGGTTGAACAAATTGAGAACACAAATGAGAACACTTGACGCCAATAGCGTGTAGCTTAATCGAACACCAGTGGATGGTATCATAACAATGACAAGACAAGGTGAGACAAGCAATCATTTTATCAATTGCGTGGGTAACAGGACTGGATAGTCGGAACCGGAGTGGGAGAGGGAGAGGGGCACACACGTGTGCACGGGAGGGCAGGTGACGTGCGGCTGTTACAATTAACTAGCATTATTCCAATGCAGGATGAAGGATCAAGGAAAAAGGAATAGATTAGAACTGGAAACGTGGTCATCAACGTTTTATAACCACAACAATCATCAAATGGCTAACGCAAGCAGCCACTCTGACGGCGGGTACTAAATTTTGAGGACGGATAAGGTCAACTGTAGCCTGTGGTCTGGCAAACGTAGCCTCTATTTGTGGAGGCCATGATTTAGATTTGTCCTGTTGAACAGGAGCGAACGTGTTGAGGTTAGCGCCCTCACCGAGGCAGATTGCAAACACGAATCCCCGTTCCTATGCAAATAGTCAGAGGATGTAGAAACAGCCCAGAAAATATACAATAAATGGAATAACTAGGCCACGGTGGCAAAAATACGAATATATATGCAGTGAAAACAAATAAACCGAACAGGTTCACCAGCCTAGCATGCGATGTGATAAGTAAATAGTCAGGTGTTGGTTCGAAGTCAGACGCGATGCGTAAAAGCTTTTGAGAGTGAAGAACCAGTATCACTCCAAGGGAATGTACAGTTAGTCTCGTACAACTTTGTAAACTGCAGAAATGGAATAATAACTAAGGCGGTCAGAAACTAGCCTGAAGTATATGGTTCCATGATTCGCACTACGAATGGACGTCGGGTGCTAAATAAAAATCGGCCACATTACACAAGCTTCTTCAATAAGCTTGGTATATTTTACTACAATTTCTGGGATGCTTCATACAGTACATCGAAAACCCGGATTTGAACTCCTCGGGCAGCAACAAAGGTCACGTTTGTCATTGTCGCACAACAGGATTGTAATGGCCAAAGGTCGTGTGGTTTCTTCAGTATCCCGCCCATCACGACGCCTTTCGGTTCGCCTGTTCTGTGTGCATGCTTCCATTTTACATGCAGTATGAGGACAGACACGAGCTCAGTAGCCGTTAACTTAGCCGTGCGACTGGCTAGATACAGACAACGTTAGAGTAATCATCTGAGAATTCATCAGGTGACCGCGTTTATCCTGAAATTAGCTTGGCTATCATTTCACCCAACGACTTGAGGGTAGAAATGCACTGTTCATTGCATACTATGTTGATTTTGTCAAGGTTTGTTGCGTAATTTTGAGATTGCTGAGGTTTGTTTGGTGGTGAAAGGAGGCCCTACGCCTTTGTCTCTTCCCCAAATGAGATGCATTACTCATCCTTGTTCTTACACTACCTACCTTGGCCGTTTCCCTTACTCCTATTTAGTCCGAGCCCTGTAAACTTCTGAATGCCAAAATTAGACATTTTTCTTCCGTATTTATCCTTGATTAACTTATGATTCCCGTCGTTTCTCGATGAATGATCAGTCGTTTTGCTCTGACCAAATCAATGATCATTTGTTTGAGTGAGCTCAACCCGTCTTATCGTCCACTATTGTTGATCAGTGCCTGTTTGTCAACTTGTTGTGCGGGCACTTTCGTTCTTTGATTTGTGAGGATTTTCACACTCGAGGTGAGACAAAATTTTCTGGTACATTGATTCAATTAGTACCGTATTAAATCCAGTTATTACGAGCGCCGTCTCCCTAACCGTTTCGAGGATAGATTATCTCTGTCGTTGAATATTGAGAGGCATTTACTGGATCAACAGATTATGCGTAACCCGGTGTAAACTTGGATCGTTAGCGAACGATTCAATATCCTATCACCATAGTTCTAGTAAGACGGGTTAGATCGTAATTAGTTTACACTCAGAACGTCGTACCTCTTAGAACTTACTACCTGACCGTATGATTTCTGCTGAATCTGTCTCGAAATTCAAGATCGGTCTCGATAATCACTTCTATTTTCCATTACAACCTTTCGCCAAGAAGCATATAGTTCGAGATACAAGGTTGCAAGATTCACTCAACATACTGTGTCCTACTTCTGCCACAGTCATCTGCTCTATCTAGCCATCTCGAAGTTGTGGAACATTGTTGCAAGTCTACCTGGGTTGTTATAGTTGCACTGGGCCCTAAAGGCAGACTGCTTCATCTGGTTGGAGCATCGGTGAACAAGTTGTGTTTAATGCTCCCGGTAAACCGAAAGTACCTCTTTAATCTCTGAAGTAAGGGTACCTATTCTGTCACCAACATTGTTTTGATTTTGCAGCGTGTTTCATTTCTTAAAATCGGTGGGTACTGTTGCTAGAAATGCTTCTGTTTTAATCTTCCAAAAACGCAAGCAATGATTATGCGGTATTTCAATTGCGCAGCGATGAATGGAAAATTAACGGAACGTTGCGGTTCGTATTAAGTGGAAGAGTTGATGGTGGATCGTAATGGAACTGGATGTCATATGGTTAGAAAGACATGCTTTCTTTGAAACGCTGATGCAAATGAACGGGGAAGCGTGCTGATACTTCGGACGACAGAACCGTCGCTGGATCAAAGGGACCAAACTTTTTATAAGGCTGCAAACGTATGCTACGAAGGCCAGCAGATTTCAGCGTGATATTATGTGCAGAAACTGAGCGTCAGTGGTATTTTTGTAGTCATGTTTGTGATGCACAGACATTCGTTGCTACCACAGTTGTAAAAAGTTCCATTTGACCACGGAGTACCTTGGAATGGTAACGAGGAGCACCTAACACTTTGAAGACCACAACGGTTCCATGCGATTATCTCGGCCCAACAGTGGGCGCAAACCGTATTCCATGCTGGAAGATGTATGACTGTCCAGTCCATTTTCTCATTTAGCTGAAATTTATCCACATGAATTGAATGCTGTTGTTGGTATACCGTAAATATGTGAGTTTGGAGTATCATGTGGATGATTGTGGACCGAATATTTAGGTAAGTATGGAATATGCCTATTGTGCTGTGAAAAACTTTTGTGTCAATGCGTAAAAGATTTTTATCAGGGACGCCGAAGAAGTGCACTAATTTAATAGCGAAAGAGGTTCACGAGATAGTTGAAGTTTTGTTATCTGGTAGTTAGAAGGAATTGGCAATGAACGATGAACAAAGATGCACCGTGTAAGTCGTAGATCATTTTTCTTGAACTTTTGCACTCGAAATTCCCTGATGCAGGTTCCGATAGTTGATAAGTTCGAGTGTTTATGACCATCCCCACGTGTAACTGGAAACCACTGAAATGTGGAGGCGCCGTGGGTAAGCAGATAAGGCTGCAGCTGATGACTTGTAAATGTAATGCGAACGAAATTCGGCGTCACCTGCGTAGAGCGTATATCGCTCAACTTAATCGGGCGTAAGGTGATTTGGCATTACAGTAACAAAGAAATCGGCAAGCTTTTGCAGGTACATCACAACTGAGGAGATGGAATTTCATGGGTTTCTAGAAAAGCAAAGGGGTTTATCGAGAAGTGAAACGTTGTACCGCATGGAGCACTTCGATGTGACCCGTTCGAAAGTCAGCTTACGTGCACCCTATAATCACAATGTCACGAACCTACAGTCACGAAGTTAAGACAATATTGAAATGTCGGAATAAGTTTATTATATGTTCATGTTATCTTTATCTGGAATATTCCGTCAGAATTCATGAAGCCTGCTTATCGCACCGATAACCGTTTGTAATAACGGGGTTACCACATTGTCCACAAAGCACTCTCATGTGAACATTCTCCTCCCACCTTGGCTGTTTTGCATTTCACGACGGAAGAAGGGGGAAGTCTGTGTGTGACAAGGCCGCCTTAGCTGTCTCAGTGGACTGGTGCGTGAAATCTATGATAGCCTTTGAAACGCGGCTTCTCGTCCTGAGGTTTACATCGTGCAGCGTGGCTATCCCCTGATGCAACATTTTGTAATCCAGTTGAAATACATCACTGCCGGCGACCGCGACCTCTCGGCGGAACATCGTCGATGGATTGAGAAGCGGATTAGAGCGTCATATTTAACAGCAACTTACTGTATGGATGGAAGTGCTTTTTGAATAAGGACAGCATATGAAAACATGGTAACCACATGGACTTATAGAAACTGCACTTGCACGTGCCGTCACTGATGTTCACTGTCTACTGTGTGCCATCGTGACTTACTCAAAGCTACCAACTGATGCTACGTAAAGTACGTTTACCTTCAACTCGTCCAACCATTTGAAGCGCAGCAGCGGAGCGCGTCACTTCATATGCTTCAACACCAACTGACTGGCGAATGTTGTCAACCAAAAGAGTATATTCTTAAGGTACACGTCTACGCTGACAACCTCCCGGCGGTCGCAACCGTGAGTGCACTGCATCTCAAACTCCTGCATCAGCCACTCGCTGTGGAACCGAATCTCACTAATGGCCGTGGCTAAGCGATCTCTGGGATGAGTGCGCCTCCTTAGTCGTTCATTCACATTCTCTAGACGGTTGTCTGTTCGATTTCCGAAGTGAACAACATCCAACTGTGCATGGATGACGCACTTTGGCTTTATATATAGCCAATTGCACAAGAGGGAGTTCACAAGGCTTGGGTCTGTTCACCATATAATTGTAACATCCGGTTGAACCTTGAAAATGGACAGACAAAGATGACAACTCACTCTTCAGAGTTACTGCAAGTAGCCGTGCGATGAAACAAATATCGGCTTCTGAAGGAATTTGTCTGAATAGTGATTATAAGGTTTATTACATCAATTTACATGTTTTCACACAGCATCCCGAACATGGAAGTAACACACCATAATGTCGCAGCCAAAGACTACTCGTGCTGCTCGCATTTGGGCCGCTTTTTTATCCATCACAAAAGTTCTGACACATACGCTCCCCCATCACCTCCCGGGAAATTTCGAACAAATGACGCACGGATGCGTATTTCTCACTTCGTGCATAGGCGTCCATCACTGGTCGTCCATGGCCCATGCCGTCTGTAACGAGGAACTGATACAGCTTCAGGCTACAGCGGCAAATATGGAGTGATGGAGGACCTACTTGTGGCGGTTGATCCCATGAGGTACATCGACGTTTACCACATCAGGGAACCGTCTGAATAACTGGACTTGCTCTCTACGTGCAAAACATATGTGCGTGTACCTATTGTTGTCGTCTCCGATGACATGCAGCACGTTGTTTTCCTCTATATGATGCAGGATTTGTGGCAGATTTTTCGCTACACTAGTGCACACCAACCCACTTACGTATCACTAACGGTTTCAACCGATGACGGATGTTGCAAATATTCATGGTAGTTATATACATGCCATAAACATCAGCAGCATATGCTTCAACTCAGCAGTTGACTTGTTGTACTCGAAAAGATGTCGCGAATCGTTCACTTCACTGTCTGTGAGCCGACGAATACTTGGATGTGCATCGTACAGCAAGGCAGTTATGTCGTGGTTGTGCTCCAATGTGAAAGAGCAAACAACCAATACGGTATTTCTCCTAAACACGTTAAAATGCGAATGGCAGCAGGTATCGCGGGAACTGTGCAATGGGAAGTATGTGAACTCAACTCACTAAACAGGTCGTACTCCACGGCTTCTGCTCTTACGTCGCTTGGGTTTTATAGAGCGGAACGCCATCTACCACGTAAACTCAAAGGCAATCACACTCACATGATCATATTCCAAGCGTTCACTGCCTGATTTCTTGCGTGAACCAAGCACGTACAGAACACTGTGAACCATCGTGCACCTATCTAAGTAACTCTTTAATACGCTAAAGCTAGCAATTTCGCGGCCCTCAGAGACATCTTTAAAGCCCTGTAAACAATCTATAACCTAAAATGGAATTTAAGATAGCACTGGTGAAATATTAATCACACATGAAAAAATTTCTCTGAAGATACCACATTCATACCGTCATATCTATCATCTCTAATTTCGATTTCGGCGCCAAATAAAGGACAAACAGAAATTTGGTTGACTAAAACAAATCTTTTCAACTCTCCTGATGCTCTCTGTCATGGAAATCGATGGCTTTCGAATTCCTGGGCGATACCGCGTAAATATCGTCCGGCATTCAATGTTTTCTCATTTTGTCGCCGTCTAACGGCAGATTTCATTCCTGCGGATAATTTCTATCTCCCATCTATTGCAGCGTCTACGGTGCGATTAACTTCGGCGCCTACAAGATGGGTAATTTCATCGGAGTACTTTCTACCTGGTATGGCCCATGACCACTATACTGGCGACCCTATTTTTCATTTGCGAGCTGTGTTGAAGCTACGAATAACATGTGTACTCTCTTTCCTCCACAACTTGTGAACGCGCTGAAATGTTTGTTTGAAAAGGTATAGTTACCTGCACGTTGTCCGCGCACTCGAGCGTACGGCTCCGCTGCATGCTCGCTTGTCGTTTCGCTGTACTAACGTTTCATCTTGCTATTCGCTCGCTTTCATGTCGATTTCACGTGTCGGCAATATACTTCTTGTCTACTTGTTGCGTTATTCGTGACTGGTCGGCCATAGCCCGTTTGAACACTACACACTATATATATATGGGTGTTACCGGTAAATATGTTTTCCGTAGGGATTGAGCTGGAAGCTTGTTCCAAGGGGAAAAGTCATTTGCTGGATTTGAACCAGCGACAGGCACAGCGTGCCTCAACGTGGCAAGCTCTCTACCAGCCGTGCAACGAAGCTCGGAAATTTCATATTTGGACTCTGTTATCCATGTAGAACAAATCAGGTTCAGAGCAAGATATGTATTCACTACACCACACATAACATCTCATCCAGTTTTTCATGGACACGACAGTTATAGGTCAATGTCGAACAGTCTGATTGGACAATGCACATATGACGAACACGATTGGCTGCACTCTACCACAATTCACACGTCCTATTGTCTCATATGGAATCCACCAAATGATTCAGGGAATCGATTGTCTCGGCAGGATTTCTCGAACAGTTCACGATGAGATGCACCAATGCCACTGCAGAGCATAGCACGGACTTTTCATGGATAAGTTGCATCTAAAATCATAAATCTGCCGCACTGCTCATTAGTGGCCGAGATGTCAGAATCGAAAGTTCCGGTGAACTACTTACAGTTCATCAATTATAAATGGGCATTATGAATGAGAAAACCGGAATGCATCGAATGAATGCCGAAAGTACCGGCTTGGCAATGAATATTTTCTCACCATTTTCGGGGGGATGAGAAATCGTTGACGTTGTTCCACTTTCTCAAGTCTTATGAATGCGTTCACTATAATTTTCGAAATGAAATACGTCATCCTACAGCCTAATAGCGCTTAATTTTGCGGCGTTCTGAAGATATTGCTGATATAGAAATATACGATCATACGATGTTGTCACTGTATTTAAACAAGAGTATCAACACATTTGACAGCGAAACATGGAAGACAACGTTTCCAGCTACCTCGTCTGTACGATATTTACGCTAGTGACAGGATTTCAGATAGGTACTGGCCGGCGGATCCTTGTTCCGAGAAATGGTTTAGAATGACATTATCATATGGCTGTTTTCACAGGCGGTGTACATAGAAGGGCATAAGAAACGTATTAGGTCCCACTATATCACCGATAATATTCAGAAGTTAATCGTATTCACTACACTGCAGTTTATAACTGGAGTGAGGTCTCGTTGCGCTTTTACTAGACAGTATTCAGAAACAGAGTATTTTGAGCTGCCTGCCGATCACTGAGAGGTATATTTTTTCGGTCGGGCATCAGCTGATGTTTCAAACGCAAATTATCTATTGCGGTGCAGAAGAATACTCTAATTGTAATAAAACACAGTGCACTAACATTTTGTTCTGCCACATACACTCCCTTTCGCTTCCTTTCAGGTCCTTACAAACGCTGACTTGTCGTTTCCGTGGACCGGGCCGGAGAAGTTGGCCAACCGGAGACTGAGGTCAGCGGTAGTGAACGCGAGATCAGTTCTGATCGGTGTTTTATTTGTGAACCGGGGAACCACGATATATATGGACAAAGACGATGTCGGAGGCACCTTCGGTATCTGAGTTGTGTTAATACAAGTTTATTGTTGATTCGTGGCTTTTCTATTTTGTGAAGTAGACCATATTGTGCTGGACTGCGAACGTTAGTTATGCGTGTGCTGACCTGTGACTGACCCGATTGGAATACTACACAGTCAACATGACAATCATCGGAAGCAAGGATGGTACTTAGCATATACCCCAAATACTTCAAACACAAGTTACTCATCACTTTCTACGTGTGTTCTTTTTCCGTGTTTCTAATGGTAAGATTCACCTGGAAAAGGGTGATAATAAAGTGAACGCATGCTAACTTTTCAGATGATATCTTCAAAACGCCGCAAAATTAAGCGCTATCAGGCTGTAGGATGACGTATTTCACTTCGAAAATTATAGTGAACGCATTCATAAGACTTGAGAAAGTGGAACAACGTCAACGATTTCCCTTCCCCCCGAAAATGGTGAGAAAATATTCATTGCCTGCCAGTACTTCCGGCATTCATTCGATGCATCCCGGTTTCTTCATTCATAGCGTTCACTCACAATTGATGAACTGTAGGTAGTTTGCCTGAACCTTTAGTTTCGAAATTTCGGAAGCTATTAGAAAAACAATTTTCCCTCCCCAAATGACTGTTTTCTCCTTGAAACGAACATCAGACCGAATCCTTGTGAAAACTATAATTGCGGATATATCAGTTAAATTCATTGCTGGAGCATTTTTTGGTTCTTGTGAGGAGTAATGACGGTATTTCCAGGGTGTTGTGTTGCCATTTTGACCGGCGTATATGACCGGAGTATATGTGAGCATGCTTGCAACGATCAGTAATAAAATATTCCTATCAGCTTATAATGTTTATTAAAAAGGGTCACGGCAACTCGCGTGCATCTGCAGAATTCAGTGACGTTTATTTTGACGCACGACTGACCGATTTTTTTTATCTGGACTCTTTTTCTGCTCGGACTTCGAACAACGCGGTCTATTTCGTTTTTACTATTACACTTTTCCGTCATTTTTTGTGGTTGTTAATAGATCATTCAAGTTGTTACATGATTTTCTGTTTATGTTGTGTGTTTGGTTTGTTTGAGCACGCCATCGGATAATGGATTCCTATTCTGCGCTTTACGTCGGGTTTGTGTCAGGTAGGGTGGGTAATATCTTTTGGTTTGATGTTTTATCTCAATTGCTACGGTTTTATGCGCACAGGGGTTTCACTACTGAAGCTACGTACCGTAGCGTGCATGTTTTTATATGCTGTATGTATATCCTTATTATTCCAACTTATTTGTTCTGCCCCTTTTTATAGGCACTAGACTAAACGTGTATGTTCCGTTTAAAGGCCAGGATGTCCAGATTCTTGCGTCGAATAAATCAAGGCCTTTAACGCTCCGACTTTAGGGTTTTCGGCGTTTAGCTTCCCTTGCAGCTTTTAGGAACTGAAAACCAACGGGGGAGGGAGCAACTTACCGCCCAATTCTCGGCTTGTCTTCAAACGAATCATGCCGTCAATAATCCACACAGTTCACTCGGTCAAAGGAAAAAGTATACGATGAATACCAAGAGCTGTATGTTTGAGTGGCGTACGATAGGCGTCACTAAAACGATGCCGTAGGTAAAGCTCGTGAAAACCGAGTAGCCACATAGAACACAAATAGCATGTACAATATATACATCATGGGTTCCCCATTGTGTTCAAGGCCTTTTGTCGCTGCCCTTTCGGCTGTTGAGGATTTCGTTTGTGCACAGTTATATGAAGCTAGTGCATTGGATTGCAATTTTTCACATGGGTTATTCACTTGTGTCAGGCCACTTTTGCAGCGTTGCTGATTGTTTCATTGGATTAAGGTATGAACTCACCAGGCCCCTCAACTTGCAAATGTCGAAGATTTTTTGACTGTTTTACCTTCGAGCCGTTCCTATGTTTGCCGTACGACGCATCAATGTGCCCTTTCATAGTAGTCGTCACTCGCTTCCCTCCTTACGAGCATTCGTGCGGACCATAATGTCCTTCAGTCAAAAATACCTTTGGTAGTACACCGTTTTCCTTTCTGATATCTAATTTTATCACATGGTCTTCCGATGTAGGATTTACTAACATTCCGTAGCATGTGACTTAGTGTTCCAGATCAGTCGGACGCAGTTATGGTTATAGCCATCAATCTTGGTTTTTGCTTCAATATTAGACTATGAATGCATCTAATGTGGAATATCGAAACCGAACTAATCAGTTATGATCGCTTTACTTAGATGGCTCTCAATTCAGGATTGCCCTGGTAATGGTTTTCATGAATAACGATAGGGTAGTAGGTATCACGCCGTCTCAATGTTTTGCAAAAAGTACCACCGTGCGAAACAGCCAGAAGGATACGCTGTTTCTTTAGAACAACGATGTTATTATTCGTGCTCAACTACCAGTTTTATCACTACCTCTGATGGCGCCCACTATTCGACTGGGGCTAGTCACTTTGCATGTTCAAATGGACCAAAATGTTGAGCCAAAGTAATCGCTTCCTAAGCGATGTGGCTGAATCGCTCTTAGAACCTGAATCTAGGCAGTTTTCTTGTTTCTAGCTTAGACTTTTTCCCGTGATTATTTGACAGTGAAGCTTCAGCATCAATCGGGGATGTATCGTTGCTGATAATAAATATGTTCAGCTTTGCGCCGAACTGTCGTGTTGGGGAGCATTGGAAAATAGTTCAGCGTTAAACGGTCCCCATCTTAAACTCCACTTTCGCGGGCAACGTTGTAACCACACTGACTGTGCATGCAAAGTAATAGCGGCGCTGGTGCGAGGAATAAAATCATTAATCGCATACCATTTGCGCTTGATGCTGCCACCACTTCGGTTTGCTAGAAGGGAAGGATGTACAGTATATCTGCGTGAGTAATTCTATACAGCTACGAAAACCGGTCATCCTCGCAAAGGTGTTCAAAGAATGTCGATTGGTGGCGTCTCCGAACCTGTAGTCACATGTGGCTGGAACTCCATTTATAAGAACGATATTTACCGACGTGATTTTCACATGTCGACAACCAAACAATTTCGTTTAACAGTGCATTAGCTCGGACACGTCTCATGCGTGTCAGCTCATCATTTACCACGTCGTTCTTTTTCCTTCGCTGGTTTAAGCTGTTAACCACAGTGTAGTGGCCAATGCGTGTCCTGGGCTCGGGTATGAAAGTTTTGATGTCCAAGCTAGCTTGATTAAGACTGTCCCATTTTTTGCCCGAATTCAAGAATAAAGCAAGCACTTTTGGCGGCCTTGCCGCAGAACTTAGCGTAACATCATGGTAGCGTTCTTGTTTATTGTTTCGTAAATCACTATCAATCAGTCCTCTGTTTTCTCACCTTCCAGTTCGTTTCCCCTACGGTGTTTGTTTGTCACAAAGTTAGCTCCTTGCTCTTTGGTTCTTACGCCCAAAGTCACCCAAGCTCTGTAATAATGCGACTCAGAAGATGTAATGAAAAGACGACGAGTCTGCAGGCAAACTTTATTGGCTGACTCACCATACAAACAGAATTAAACACAAGTTAAGGCGTTGGGGACGTGAGTAAACCCTTAGCACAACCGCACACCAGCCGCCAAAGGGAGAGAAAGACAACGGAAACTCCAGTCTACCTTCAGAATTCAAACAAACCCAACTGGTTGGGAGACGTTCCCAACGGCAATAGCTATAGTGTTGAAGATGATGTGGATCTATTACAGAACCACGAGTAAGAATGCAGTGTTCACGCCAGCACACTAACTTTGATATTAGTTGTTCGTAGGAAATTTACATTCACAGGGTAATGTGAACAGATACGGGATACTAGTAAGGCAACTCTCACGTCGCAGGGAGTTAAGAATTTTGGGGACTTTACGTTTTCTTGTAGTGATACACAACTAGGTGAGCGCCTTCTTGGACATCTAGACTAACCCCAATGATTTGTAATCGTGGCGTTTGAATCCATTATGACGTAATCCGTGCCTACAAGAACAGTCGAATGAAACCGCCAAAAAATTCGGGACTAAGTAGAAGGTCCAAATACTTTGTACCCGTGACAAATGCAGGGGTTTCGCAGTTAGAAGTGCAGTGTTTGTGACTTATTTGAATTGAGTTATTTTGGGCCAATGGGGGTCCGTAATTCTTGTTATTAAGCATACTACTATGTCATTGCGCCGCGCTGTATGCAAGAGTGGATTGGTGATAATCTTTCAATGCATCGGGATTACAATCTGTAGAGGCATATGACGCGACAACAAACACAACATTTGTGGTGGGTCTGTCGATGTTCTAACCGTACCTTCGAGCCTAACAACGCAACAATGGTTGCTGATGTGTATCTAATCGAGTAGTGCCCTCTCTGCGCATACCTTTGTGGCAGTTCCAACACCGGCTTAACTAGTGACATGGGCTGCAGGGTCTGCCAACAAGTACACGGTGAAGCAACTGACGGAGATAGGAGCCGTAATATTGAGCTAGAATCGTAAAACCGTTTCTCAACTAGACGACGGGTATCAATGACAAGGGTCTTCAAACTACGTGCAGGAGCGTCCTGCCAACCTATCTGCATGCGTTTGAACGTTGCAGATGGTAAGCTTACATGGTGCCTCGGGAGCGGGTACGGATTTGTGTCCTTCAGGCAAGTAAACCTTAGAGTTCGGAGAAATCGAATCCATAATACAGCGGGAGGAAGCGACAAGTTCGCAGTCCATTAGGGGCCGACGGTCGGTGGTGGTTCGTGTTATGAATAATCAGATTCGACGGCACAAACGATCAATGTTGAGTCAAACAGACAGTAACTGTGTCTCCTCTCGAGACGATCGGGCACCCTGATCATTGCTCACAAACGAAAGTGTTTGAGCGTTCAGATTTGATAATTTAGTCGTGCCGAATGTGAGGTCAATGGCGCAGTGGTTAACACGGCTACCTCATGGTTGGAATGGCCGGAGTTCAAATCCCGGTCGTGGTAAGGATATGCACTACTGACGAGCTCTAATGAGAGCGGAACTCGAGTCTAGCTAGTGCTTGTTTTCGAAAGAGACTGGCTGGAAAGTCTATCTGAATGCGATGGCTGCAATCAAATGAGTGATGGTCAACTTGAAAATAAATTGTTATAGAAAATTAGATTCGGCGGCACAACCAACGATCTCGCGTCAGAAGCAGAAGAGTAATAGGCCTGTATGATGGGCCCTATCCGTCTAGCAATTGGTGTAAGGCGGCTAAATTGGAAAATGTAAGATTACCAACCCAACAGTGGAACGAATGTCGCAAAGCATTATTATAACCATCAGGATCTAGTTCGACAATTCCATGAGACATCTCGTACCTCAGTAACTTAATGCATCTGGAAGAAATCACACTTTTGGAATCGTCAGAACTAATCCCGGAGGTTTAAAAGATCCTTATGTCCATCGGCAGTTTTCCCACATCGTAACGTTTTCGGTACATGCAAATTTGTCCGGAAGCTCAGCTTTCGTTAACCGCTCGTCGACTGTGCTTTGAAAATATACCACCCCCATTAGTGATGCCCATCGAAATACGGTGAAATTGATACAGATTTCCACAGGCTTTCAATGCAGTGTGCGGTTTACCTCTATTTTTAATGATATATGGTGTTTTACTGTTTTTAAGTCTAACATATTGAACATCTCGTGCATTCTTCTCAACTAGTCCATTAATCCTTGGAAAGGGATAAGCATTCAAGAAAGTAAATCGGTTTATCGTTTGACTGTAGTCAACAACTATTCTTTTCTTCCGACGTTCCTTGGAGGTAACGAAGGCCTGGTTGGTTCGATCAACCCTTACCTAAGCAACCGGGCGATTTCAGTTCGGTTGAATCCTTCGTCATCGCAAGAATGGTATCGGGATTTCGTTGCAATAAACCGGTAACCGGATGCGAGATTAACAGACAAAGAGGGCGACAAAACCCAAGCACAAGTTAAACCACGGAATGAGAGGTGTGGTTTTGATCCACCAAAAGGGTCTAGACACATTTGTGGGGTTTCAAAGAATGGGAGCCGATATGGACATCCACACAAAGATTTGGGAGTACAGAGAATTTGAAATGCTCATACGTATTCTTCCTGAAGCAAACAGAAGGAAAACAGTTCCCCTCCATGTGACTTTGTGATACTGGTGTGACATTGTGTGTGATACTGTGTGATACTGAAATTCCAAGACATTCTGCTTATGTTTGTGAACAACGAAGGAAAAGACGTAGTTTTCACTACTCTCGGTTTCGATCAGAATATGTGCAATCTGCCCGTTACCAGTGAGTCGAATGACGGTATCTGTAAGACGTGGAACCGAAGCCACGGCAAGCGACAATATTACAGTTGAATTGGAAGACCGCTGTTTTTGTTTGCAGGGATCCTGCAAACCTTTTGATAATGTACACTTCACACCCATTGTAAGTGTCTTCCCGCGCGGGATATCTAGAACGTGGATGTTTGGGATATCCACGGAAGAAACATTTTGGTACGGATGCATCAATTTTAATCATTTGATTGGAGGTTTGTTCCGTAAGAACTTGCTCAGTACCATGTTTTGTGGTGGAACCACAAGCTACTGAAGGATTGCTGTATGTTTCAAACTACCGAAACGCCGTTTCCAATGATCGTGCCTGATCGACGGCGGTCTGAAATGTCACTGTACGTTGTTCTAACAACCTCTGGCGTATGTGTGGATTGGATTCCGGAAGTGATTGAGTCACGTAATACTTCGTCGCGATGTGCGTCCACCGTGGTCGTCTTGAATATGTACTCATTAGCCAATGGCTTAAGGCGACGGACAATCTGATGGAGATTCTCACCGGACTCCTGTTTCCATGTTGCCAACACGTGTCGGGCGTAACTTTCGTTACGAGGCTGAATACAAGTGGAGCGTCCTGACAGCGTCTTCGTAGGTCTTACAATCGGATAGGATTCGTGTACTGAGTTGGAAATTTGGTTGAACCAAGTAAACAGCCTGGATGGATTTTCGGGTTCGAGGGAATCGAGGTTGAATGGAAATGTCCTGAACCAGCATCTCCGCTGTTTCGTAAAACCGGCTGCTCATGGGTCCACGTTGCATCGATCGGATTCTAGAAATCTCTCCATTGTTGCAAAGTAAGTAGTTTACTGTCTATGAGTACACTTGTTTCATATGACGAGCACGAGGAGAGAAAACGAAGTTGCTGCAATGGAGACTTTATTCACCTAACAACAGAGCCAAGAGGCTTGAAAAGGTTAACCAATGTTAGAGCACGTAATATAGATGTAATGCTGTCAGTTGGTATGGACAAAAATTACACCACATAAACGATTCAGCATTGTATTGGATCGTTACGCGTTTATTCGCTCGACCCAAAACCCAGGAATGAGGGTGGCGCGAAAACACCGTTGGGAAAACGAATCGGAATTAGGCCATAGGGGCTCATAATATATAGGGCGAAACGACCCACCTAAAGCCGGACCGATCGATCGGTATGACGTGATTCGGGTGGACTGCTTCCTTAGGAAATTTGCCTCCTAAGACATTTTCTATAAGTCGATGTCATTCGCAACTTGAGTATTTTTTACTTCAAGATTCCTAGCACCCTTATGTGCCTCCGCAGTAATGCCGCCCATATCATATTTAAAGAATAGGTGAGAGAACGAAGACCCTTGTTTTTTTTATTCGAAAAACACGCAATCGGTCGTTTGGAATCGGAGATAGAATTATGGGCCTGTTTGATAGGCCTTGATAATCTCCCAACCCATCCTAACAGTCGCACTGGTAACTGGAACTAGTTAGATAGACACGGATGTTAAAATAGAGGACGGATGCAATGACATGAATGAGCGCTTTCGTTGTGGTAAACCTTAATGTAATGAAAGCCCGACAAAGTCACCCATTAATGCGCTAATAAGTGTACACAAATATTCCAACTAACTGGCGTGTTGTACGGGAATCTCTGCGCAAAGGAGGCAACCTCAGAGCATCGTTAGCAACCAAAGTTAGACCAAATTTCTACCTTTAATGGGTTGAAACTCTCAGATTTTAGGCTATTTTTCATCAGTTGTTCGTCGTATTGCTGCATTCTGATTAGTCCACGTGCTCACGATCAGCCAGACCCCTACCTCGTACGGTGTTCACTTTTTGTTTTATGTCACGTCATGCTGCTGAGGTAAGGTGCAGTCACGAATCTCGATCTCTTTTCATAGTTAGCTGTAGTTAGCCGCGACTGAGCTCTGAATATCTCATTAAGCGGTTTCCGGCGGTGTTCCAAAACGTTACAACGATCGAGTCCCAAAGAGCCTTCACTTCCGAACTACGACGGATGTTGGCTGCGAGTGCTCCATTCCTAAATAGCGTGATCGTTTTCTGAGTAATAGCTGAGCGTTTCGTACGTGCCTTCGGGACGTACCTAATTGTCACCTTTAGAATGCTTAGGGGCGTTATATGAAAATTGCCCGCAGCCCCTTTTGACCGCAAAATGGAATAATACATAGTCCTTGATTGCCTAATGAGCTCAGCCACATTAAAAACAACTTTAATCTTATACGATCAACCTGATGTTCAATATTTTTAGTCTTTGAAGGTACATTGGTAGGGATGGTTTATATTTATCATGGTTTATACAGCTTTGACCTTGAGGGCATATTTGGCAGGTAGTGTCAGTCGTTATGTTGCAATACCTTTTCCCTTGCTCCTGTTTCGTTCTGCGGTCTTCAGCCCTGTTTTTCGTGTCCACCCTTGAATTATCTCTTCTACTTCCGTATGTGCCACTCCAGAAGAATCCTTTTGACGATGGAATGTAAACTGAGAAGATACGTAAAATGTAATACACGGAGCACTTCAGTATAGGAGTGCATGTTAGTGCATTCTAGAGAAGATAAAGATGAAAAACAAAATTCGGATTGGACTACGAAAAGAACGGACAAACCATTCATCATACAGCACACCAACAGAGCTAAAGATAATAATCAGTAGGAGACCGCAGACACCCAATTTGACTTTACTCCCCGTCGAGTCAACGGTATGCTGGTACCAGCTTGCAACAGAAATGGAATAGATGTAATGATGTGACCTCCCTGAGCCCAACATACTCGTCGTCTCTTCATCGACGATGCACTATAACTACGTTGATGACCTAATCCAGGGCGACCGGCGCATTCGCGGTCTCACACATCACAGTGTTACAGTAATCACCACGACCTATGGCTCCGATAGGTCGCTTGCGTGCCGCGCGCTTTCGTTCTCGGTCGCGCAATAACTGCTCGTTAAACTCGCGGATGCCCGTCTGATTCGTATTTCCCCAGGCTGTCCGGTTCAACGCTAAATCATGCCAACATCTACCATCAACGTACAACGTGAAAGACTTATCTGCGCAGTATTCTGGTATCCCAGCTTTTGGACACCAGGATTTCGCTTACCTGATATCAGCTATCCACATAGCAGCTGCTCCGGCATACGGTACCCGCCCATTCGTCGGACGTGACCTAGCCCACGAAGTTGATTCAGCGTCAACAAGGCTTCCATCCCGTTCATTTCTGCTCTACACAGTACCTCAGCGTTCGGAACCATATCCAACCACCGAATACCCTAGATGCGCCTCAGACGTTGCACGAAGAGGCGGCTCAGACGACCCGCGCTCCGTTGATACAATGCCCACTTTTCACTGCTGTATAGCAGTATAGACAGCACCATTGAGCGGCAGACACAGCTTCAGGTTGTGGTTATTTTAAACGTCTTTCAAGAAGTCCGAGTACCAAACTAACTTTCACCACACAAGCCCTTAACTCGCGGTCCACGGACAGATCGGTGGACAAGTTGCTACCCAACTAGCAGGACTCTACGCAGCTGCAGACGTCCCCCATTGACTGGAGTTTGAGGTAAAGGTGCACAGACGTCACCTTTACTAGGAAAGGAGGAAAAAGTCTTAACTGTGTTGATGTGCCATCCGAACTTGGATGCCGCAGACGCGAAGGCCGTCCCAGGCGTGGCAGTTGTTCACTATGTGCCAACAATATGTTGTCATCTACAGAACAGAAGCATGTGCATTGTTGTATTTAACTGGGTTGGGGCGCCGAAACGTCGGACATTCAACAGGCGCCCATCCTTCTTCGCTTCATTGTTTAAGTCCACTGTGGAGACAGCAAACGCGGAACACTCTCCTCGTACCAGCTCAGAGACAACCATGTTGTCGTCGAGATAGTCCGGGCGTTTTTGACGCTCCATACCGGTTGTCTCGGTGGCTGCTGCCGTGATCCGTTACTGGGGCTCCATAACTTGTCTGTTCTAATAATGATATCATCACTTAGTGTACCTTACGATTTAGGACAGTTGTAATTTTTCCTTCTCCTCACCCGTTTGATGTTTCAGGTGCGACGTTATCACTATTCTCTGTATCACCAGAACGCCGAAATCAAAACGGTGACAAGTGAATGCCTGTAAGATTATCCAGTATAGAGTGACTCACCTACACAGTGGACATTGTTGTGATCGGCTTGGTGAAGTCATATCAATTTCTAGCTGAACTCATAGAGCCCCATATCCTTACACTTGAAGCCTTCCTTTCCTAGTCACCCTCTCCATTATTCACTTCGGTAAACACTGGCTTAGAGTGTTCCGCAACTTCAGGATTCAGCTAAAACGACCTATATTGCTACCTTGGCGAGGTGGTCGGGCTTGTGTACTGTTT
>QNGE01002158.1:0-125629 GCA_008508345.1 Paragonimus westermani
ACCAGTCAAGCATCAGGACGTCAACAGGCACTGGCCTTCACCGAGTCCTGGATTTGAAATTTGAAAGTCGCCTGCTTCATCGAAAGAAGCTAAGGCACTGACCGGTGCCTAAGATATTGTACATTATTACAGTAAATACTGTCACTATGGTAAGGATAGCCCATTTTACCACTTACTGCACCTTAAGTCATTCAAATGTAATAATTAATTAAACCACACATCAAAACACACGCGTGTGTACTTATGCACCCATCCGTGCATATCCCGAGAAGGAAACTAGGAATATTACAACCGAGATGGGAATCAACTGCCGATTAGGCGTGCAAAACATTTGCACTGGAATTTCAGAGAAGGCCACCGGGAGCTGTGAATGTCTCAATTGAAATAAAGAATGTTAAATTACAACTTGATGCGGGTTCACCGGAAACGGGAAACCCAAAAAAATAAACATACAACCAATGTATTGAGACCATATACCTTTTCGGGTAGCATCAATCCGATGGACACCCACTCACGTAATCTCGCACGCGACGACCCGACGCATGCCTCGAGGTGGAGAAACCTTGTTATTACGGTTTAGTTTGATTGGCCAAGCTTAATCCAATAAGAAACTTGCGTTTTCCAGGGTTTGGGAATGCACAACGATTCAAAGTGGACGCTCCAGGTTCACGGACCCAGCCAGATTTTCTCATTCAATATCAAGCAGGCGCCTCTTCATTTGGAAGGCAATCACTGAAAACGGGTTTTCGGCGATTTATACACATGTTCGAGGATGGGGGCCCAAACTATCCGGCGGCTTTCTGTTGACTTGGAAAGCAGTCATTGGGAACAGGGTGTAGCACCGCTCTTGGGCGTTACAGAGAGTACCAAGGACAAAGTAAAATAATAATCTGGCAGAACAGAATATATTACTAACCTAACGGTTTCTTAAATAAGTGGGAATCCAATAGCACTTTTAGACGGTTCTCAGAAGAGCAGCTAACAACCCCTAGTGAAAGGTCGTTCCAGTAGTTAAAAATTCTATAAGAGAAACCCTAGCAGCACATTGGAACACTCAGCCTTTCTTTGAGTGATCTTTGAGTGCTCCTTTTAAAACACTCGCTGAACTTCATTGAATATGATTTCTGTGTATCAGTTCACAGGATAATGGCTAATAAAAATAATACAAACATTTTTGCCTTCCAGAAACGTGTCAGAGGACTTGCATCATCCATGTGAGTTTTGTTTTAGCGAAACAATTTGCATTAACGGTGACGGCGTCCACGGAGTAACTATAGCCACCTTCCTCTCCTCGTTACGTGGAAAATGAGCACTAAGTAGTCAAAAAGGCCGAGGAGTTTTGTGTGCTAACGCTTATCGTTTGGCTAAACTAACGCGTCAGGAGCGTTCTGGAGGCAACTCTACAACACCCACGGCTATTGTTGCAGATGAGGTGCAGCTGATTTCTCTAGTTCAGCAACACTATCGGGGTGAGCGATGGTTGTGATGTGGATTTAAAAATCTAAACGAACGTCCAGTTGCAACCACTTCTTCGGTCTTGGAAGGTGTCGAGAGAGACTCTTCAACTGGAGCAAGGTCCGCGGATTACGTTCTTGAGCCTTCCACTTCATCCGTCACTCAAGCAGTGATGACAAGAAATACTCTATGGCGCGGGACACAGGTTTGTGACAATGTCATTCAACACTACTGCCATCATCATTTCTGACGAATTAGTCAGTTCGAATGAGAGGAAGAGGACACCCACAGAAGTTGTTCGCGCGATTGCTGTGATGGCCCGCCTGTCTTTAAAAGCCGTCAGCATTATGCTCAGTCACTTGAGTAAACTGTTGTCTCAGTTGCTGCTGGATGCACGAACTCTGTTAGGAACACCACGTGAGTGAGCGTGTATGTTCGGCGAGGGTGGAGAATACGTCTACTTCGGTTTGAATGTATGCAGAATTCACGCCGTACGTGGGCGATGGTCGGAAGACGTAATTCTTCTCGGCCTCCAGCTGCATATTGATGGCGTAACCCTTTTCAACAGTTCACGTTTACAGCTGTGACCCATCCGTGGAAGTTGAACATCCCCTTCAACACCAGTATCCGTCGTGGGATGATATTGCGGTCCTTCTAAATCTCTGAATGTCGCAAAATATCTGGATAGCGTGACTGAGGACTTTCCGATTGTGTTGAGAGATGGTTTGTTGCTGTCAACATATAACCGTCATGTGCATGTCGTTTTGGATTACTTAGTTGGTAGTACAGCCGCCAGCGCTTTTTTTCGTCAGGTGAAAAACCACAATGGTTACCACTGTTTTGGAAGGTGTACGTTAACCGAAAGATGGCGGTCCCACCTAGCGGTAACCGTTTACGAACAGACAACGACTTCAGGACCCAACGCCAAGAAGAACATTACGTTGGTCATTCCCCTTCCGAAATGTTACATGTGGACACGATGACCTGTTTACCGCTATATTACATGCACATGGTATGCCTGGGAATGATGAAACGCTCAATGAACTTATGGAGAGCAGGCCCAAGGGAAAGAAAATTCCGTCCGAGATTATCGCAGATGATTCAGTTGAACAGTAGTTTAATGAGACTGAGAGGGGCTTTGACTTATGAGTTCCCTAGGGAAGGTCGATCAACTGTAGACTGCGACCGTTGGAAGACTATGGAATTTCGGCGATTTCTATTGTACATCGGTCGCGCGGCGTTGAATGAAGTTGTGGGTGACAAAATTTACGAGAACTCAAATTTCTCCGTTTCCATGCACCTACTTTGCTGCCCAAAGTGGTGTCTCCATTACGTGGATTCGTGAAGTCCTTGTTGCGTAAAACATTGGTTCAGTTCACTGCTCTCTACGGTGAATCAGAGCTTGTGCTCAACTTCCGCTTTGTCAGCGACCTGTGTGAAGACGTCAGACTGCACGGACCGCTAGACTCTTGTTCGACGTTTCCACTTGCGTCATACATGCGAACCGTGCGCGGTTTCTTGCCCACTTCGCGGATATTTCGAAGCACAGTGGAAATGATGTATGTACACCTGCGAGATGACAGTGCGCTCGTAGATGATGCAAGGGCAGCATCAATTCCTATAGCAGCTAACAAACATGTTAAGTTCATCCACGAAGACGTGACGTGCTGTGATGTTGAGCCCAACAACGTGGTGTTGGTGGACGGTTACTTGCGGTAATCACCGCCTTGACTGGAAGACGCATTCGCATCGGCGTTTTGCAACCTATTGCAAATTTTTGACAAGATATTGTCTTCTAGCAGCCTGTACTTTTTCCTATGCCCCCATATATACACTTGCTGGGTGGACCGTGAACTTATTCAACGGGAAGGGCTGCACCTACCTTTCGAGGACAGATTTGTATTTTACCCAGTAATGCACACTTGGAAAATTTTTAGTGAAGTAAATTCTACCTAATTTCATTCCGTTTTCTTCAGCAATAACACAATGCTCCCGCTAATGAACATTTTCAGTTTCAGGTGTATCAGGTGATGGAGTTCGAGGATGAAAGCGTGGGGCTAGTGCACACGTCGTGGATTACGCAGCCAGGGTTTGCGCTCTGGCCGAAAATAGCGTCCACGATGCATCACGAGTTGCTGTTGAGAGGGATGACAGCACCCAGTGGTTCGAGATCATACAAAGTCAATGCAATTGGCTATCAGATACCAACGAATCCTGGAACAGTTATCAGTCATAACATCCTCTGAAGCAACGAAAATAATGGATTGCATTGGCAAAAGTAAGAGGTACGGTAAAATTTCGTCACATTCGCTGACAAGCTATCGTCCGTTCCGACTTCACGTATAAAGTGGAAGAGAAACGGAAGCCCCCATTTTACGCCGTCGACATCGACTATTCTCCACCTTCTCCACGATTGCAGAACCTGTTCCACGCATCGCACTCTCCGAC
The DNA here is from genome assembly GCA_008508345.1 of Paragonimus westermani. NCBI lineage: Eukaryota > Metazoa > Platyhelminthes > Trematoda > Plagiorchiida > Troglotrematidae > Paragonimus > Paragonimus westermani. The sequence continues at coordinate 3,904 of QNGE01002158.1, forward strand.
ACGACGGACATTGAGGTCAGTGGAAAACCTGTCCACTTTCTCCAGCGCTATTTCTTCCAGATACGTAACTGGTAAAAATTTTGTTCAGTAAGCATTCAGCTCTACCGGCGTTAGTCCACCAGCAGCACATAGTGAGGCAGTGTGCGAGAACGACACTTCCAAAGAAGTCAGGGAGCTGAAAGGCAAGTCTGTTTAATACAAATAATCACCGTGTTCACCAGGTGTAATTGAGAAATTAGTTCTCCAAAACATCAAAACCCGCGAGGAGTTGCACGCCCTACTGCTGGGAGTGAATGCACTGCGATTCCAACATGCAGATTCCGGTACGTCATCCGTCGCACAATTCCCCGTGCGATTCCCGATGCGGTCCATAGGGGGACTGCAACTGTTGAGTATGAAGCCGGAGGAAGCAGAGGCATATACCCGGCTGGTATGTTCCATTTTTCCGATTTAAAGTACTCAGGTGACCTTTCTCAGCAATGTCGGCGGTACATCCACGGGTGAGTGCGCCCGAAATGCTATGAAAAGCTCAGTGAAGGATGAAGTGGCGGAAGCAATGAACTGGAGAGGAGTCAACGATCGTGCCTCCATTGCCTTCACACCCTTGGCCACAGCCATCCTTAGTATGGTCGATCACAAACAGTCATCGCTTGGTAAATGTGGGATCCATCATGAAGAAGGCTTATCAAGGCCTATCGCACGTGGACGTCAAAGGAACCATTCAACAGTGGATTCAGAGGGAGAGATTGCGGGCAACGAAAATGGCCAACGATATCGTTGTCGACACCTTTGCACTGTGATTCGAATTAAGTACCTGTCAAGGTGATACAAATATTGCTGTAAATATTGCACTTAATATAACGTACGATTGTCTATGTGACTTTTACATCGTTTCTCGTGAAGCGGAACACTGCGTCATCGTTATTGTGCGAGACTCGGTTTACGTTTAACGCAATCGAGTTCCACAGGAAAGCAGACAATGTGCAGCATGTTATAGGATCGATTAATGGAGCTGCGCGCTCTTTTTTCTCCCACCGTTCCCAGAGTGTTCGCAAACTGTCTAGTTGGAACACTAAGGGCCAGTCGGGGAGGGCTCAGGGAACACTCAGGAAACGCTCAGGGAACGGGAGTGCTACCGGGGAAACTGTTGTATCAGGAAGGTCCGAGGTCGAAGCTTACAGAGCCTCTTGTCTTGACCTTTTCGGCTGTTATCACTTACTAGGGTGAAAAATTGTTGCACAAGTCCTGTGCTAAATAGAAAGTGTGTAAGAATTAAGTCACCACGGAGACTTCGAAACTCAAGTGGATAAAGATCGAGAATTTTGAGGCGAGAGTTGTAAGAGAGATGCCGTGAGCCAGTGACCATTTTGGTGGCTACTCGCTGAACACGTTCAATAGCGAGTATGTCCTTCTTCAAACCTGTGTAGACGACTTGATTAGCTTACTCGGACAGTGGTTTTATGTAGACTGTTTAAAAGTGAATAAACCGCACAGAGTGTGTATAGAAGATTACCTCACAGTTATCGTCAAGCACGCGCACAGATCAGTGATTGTTCCCTTGAGGTGAGGCGCGCCAAATAGGATTTGATGGGTTATTCAGCGATCGGAAATGCTGAAATCTATCAGTAGAAAGTGAATGCTGTCGTTGGTATACTGTTAATATGTGGGTTTGGAATATCATGCGAGTGATTGTGGACCGAATATTTAGCAAAGCATGAAATATGCCTGTTGTGCTGTGAGGATTACTTCTTCTTAAATGCACAAAAGATGTTTATCAAGGACGCCAAGGTATTGCGCTAATGTAACGGCGAAACAGATTGACGAGATAGCTAAAGTTTTGCGACCTGGTAGACAGAGGGTATTAGCAACGAATGATTAATAATCATGCACCGTGTAAGTTATAGAGTTTTTCAAACTTTTACCATGGTTAAGTAGATGAGGCTGTAGCTGGTGACTTCTAAACATTGTGTTCAGCACGCCATCGTCGATGGATTCAAAAGCGGCCTGGAGCAAATGCGGTCATAGTTAACACCAACGTACTGTGTGTATAGAGGTGCTTTTTGAATACGGAAAAATATCAATACATCGTAACCACTTCTATAGAGAAGTTGCACTCTCACGTGCCGTCACTGATGTTCGCCGTATACTGTGTGCCCTCGTGGCTTACTCGAAGCTACCAATTGATATTACATAAAGTACGATTATATTGAACTCGTTCAACCGTTTGAAAAGCAGCAGGGGAGCACGCCCCTTGAGATTCTTCAACTGACTGACGAATGTCGTCAGCCGAGAGAGTATATTTCTAACGTACATGTCTACGCTGACCACCTCCAGGCGGTCGCAACCGTTGGTGCGCTGTATCTCAAACTCCCGTATTAGCCACGCGATGCGGGACCAACTTTTACTAATGGCCGTTGCTAAGTGATCTCTTGGATGAGTGTGCTTCATTACTCGCCCATTCGCATTCCCCAGATGGTTGTTTGTTCGATTTCCGAGGTGAACAAAATCCAACTGTGCATGGATGGCCCACTTTGGCTTCATATATAGCCAGTTGCACAAGAGGTGGTTCATAAAGCTGGGGTGTGTTTGCCGTATTATTGTAACACCACGGTTGAACCTCCAAAATGAATAAACGAAGGTGATCACTCACTCTTCAGAGTTACTGCAAGTAGTCATGCGATGAAACAAATATCGGCTTCTGAAAGAATTCCTCTGAATGATGATTTTAAGGTTTATTACATCGCCTTACATGTTTTCTCACAGCATCTCGAACATGGGATTATTATAGCATTGTGTCGCACCCAAAGACCAAACATGTTGCTCGCATCTGGGCCGCCATTTCATTCATCACGAAAGTTCTGACATGTATGTGTTCCCCCATCACCTCCCGAAATGTTTCGAACAAATGAAATGGCCCACTTTGGCTTCATATATAGCCAGTTGCACAAGAGGTGGTTCATAAAGCTGGGGTGTGTTTGCCGTATTATTGTAACACCACGGTTGAACCTCCAAAATGAATAAACGAAGGTGATCACTCACTCTTCAGAGTTACTGCAAGTAGTCATGCGATGAAACAAATATCGGCTTCTGAAAGAATTCCTCTGAATGATGATTTTAAGGTTTATTACATCGCCTTACATGTTTTCTCACAGCATCTCGAACATGGGATTATTATAGCATTGTGTCGCACCCAAAGACCAAACATGTTGCTCGCATCTGGGCCGCCATTTCATTCATCACGAAAGTTCTGACATGTATGTGTTCCCCCATCACCTCCCGAAATGTTTCGAACAAATGATGAGGTGGTGCGTATTTCTCAATTCGTACACAGGCGTACATCACGGATCATCCATGACTCATGTCGTTTGTGACTAGGAACTGGTATAGCATCAGGCTAGATCGGCGAATGTGGATTGATGGGAGAACTACTTGTGGCGCTTGGTCACAACAGTAGCATCGACATTTACCATATCAGGAAACCTCAGAATTTTTGGCGGATTTTCTGCTACATCAGCGCACGCTGAACCAACTTACTTATTGCTGGCGGTTTCAACCGATGACGGATGTTGCAAATATCCATGGTCGTTATATACTTGCCATAAACTTCCGCAGCATACTGATTCAACTCAGCAGTTGGCGTGTTGTACTCGGAAAGATGTCTCGAGTCGTTCACTGACCTTGAGCCGACGAATACTTCGATGGGCATTGTACAGCAAGGCAGTTATGTCGTGGTCGAGCTCCAAAGTGAAAGAGCTAACAACCAACCCGGTAAAGCGTGATTGGCAGCATATATCGCGGGAGCTGTGCAATGGGAAGTTTGTGAAATCAAATCGCTAAACACGTCGCAATCCATGGCTTTTTCTCTTATGTCGCCTGTATTTTACAGAGCGGAACGCCATCTTTCACGTAAACTCAACGGTAATCACACTCACATGATCATACTCTGAGTGTCCACTGCCTGATTTCTTGCTTGAACTAAGCACGTACAGAACAATGTGAGCCTTCATGTACGTATCTAAGCAACTTTTGAAATCGCTGAAGCGAAAAAATTTGCGATCCTCAAAGACATCCTTGAAGTCCTGTGAATAATCCATGAACTAAAGTGGAATATAGGATAACGTTGGTCAACTATTAATTGCACGATATGAAATTCTTCACAAGATACCACATTTACACCGTCAAAACACATACGATCGCTAATTTCCATCCCGGCGCCAAATGAAAAAAGTCGATTTACGTTCGACTAAAATATATATTCCTAACTCTTTTGATGCTCCTTGACATAGAAATCGATGATATTTAAATTCATGGGCGATACCACGATAATATCGCTCGGTATTCAATGATTTCTTATTTCATCACCGTCTAACGCCAAATTTCACTTCGTACGTGTAACATGCAGGCCAGCCGACTCTACTCTGGATGCCCGTGACTTCACGGATCAACCTTCGGGTAACGTGGACGCACCAGGGGACAGCGCTCTTCCGAAGTAGGGGTTCGAACAACAGTTCTGAAAAGAGAAACAATACGAATAAACATGAGCCGAAGGCTCAGTAAACCATGCACACGACTTACACACACGAAAGCTAAGACGTAACCGACAACACAGCAGCACGCCCCGCCACACGACTCAAATTCGATTCGTGCGCGCTCGTTGGTTTCGGTTGCGCGTTACAATACGGATAATTTCCATCTAACCTTGAAGAGCAATCGCACTGGGGAACGCTATCCTAGGTGGGGGTGGAGAAATGTAAATATGGGTATATTTGTATACATGTATACCTATGTATATGCACGTATATATAGGTATACACATGTGTACACATATATGCATGTATATATATGTGCATATAAATATATGTATATATATATAAATATGCCAAAGTATATAAGTACACCTATTTATATACAAATAGATGTATGTATATAACGATATGTGTAGTATGTGTACACTTTCGTGTATATTTCTGCTACCTTGGTGTGGTGGTCAGACTTGCGTGCTGTTTTGATCCGGAGGGCTGTGCTGACTAGGACTTCGGTCCTTGCAGGTTCAACCTTGTCAGATTGGCCGAGGGGGAGCAGCCAGACAAAAAGCAGATGCATGAGTGGCTGTGGTCTTCTATACATTCTTTTCTTCGGCTTTGTTGGTGTGTTGTATGATGAACGGTCTGCCTGGCTTTTCATAGTTCAGTAAAAAATTTGTTTTTCATTCATATCTTCTTTAGGTTGCAATAACCTGCAATCCTTTACTGCAAAGCTTCTTGTATTAGGCTTCATAAATCTGTCTTCTCAGTGTAGATCTCGTCACTGCAGCCTCTCTGTGTTCAGTTCCCGAGAGATAAGAGTTTACCCTCCTTATTAGCCAATCAACAGGCTAACCAGCATTGGCCGGTTGGACAGAAAGGCCCCACTGGCACAACTCCCGGACTTATTCCTTCGGGTTTACACCGGATATGTGGTGTGTTGGTGGAACTGCAATTGGTGCAGCGCAAGCCACTTGCAGTGATGGCTAAACGCAGGCGTCCTTTGGCTTCGGTCACTGTGACAGGCTAATCCGAATCGGATGCTGCCAACCATATTTTTATGCGTATGCTCGTTTGCACATAGACATATGTCTTATTGATAAGTATATGTGCATGTATGTATATGAATGTGTATATATACATTAATGTACCTATGTGAATCCTTTACCATATGTGCGCACTTCACTTGACTGACAGCAGTAAACACTGCAAATCGGTTTGAAGATAGACGCGTGCAATTAGCTGTTTGGTATGCCCACAGAGGAACCACTGAAGGAAGACTCAGTGAACCTCATATGACTTACGCAAAATGAAAACATGAGCGTAGCTCGTCAAGCCATTTCGTGGGTGGACCTGAATAGGGCCGTGAGTTCTTCCATATGGCGCTGAAAAGCGCCACTTCTTCATCCTGCCGGCTGGTCAAGTTGTGTGGTCTACGCTGTCACATTGCACGCAGATGTGGTGGTATCGACCGGAGCATTCACTGCACTGTACCCAGTGCACGGTGTCTTCGTCCAAGTCCACGGGGTCCAACTGCTGGAAGGATGCTCGACATCTGTAGTTTGCAAAACTACAGTTTATCATACCCATTGGATAAACAAACATTACCGTTTGGAGGGTCTTGTTCGCCGTGTGCGGTGTACGCATTTGTACACTGTATATCCTCGCGGGAACCCTTGCGACGGTTCTACTCCCCTGTGTTTCACAGCACTTGCAGCTGTCTGCGAAGTGTTAATAAAGAGGTGTGTGTAAGTTTCCCGTTGAAATCTGCGCAAGTCTTCCACATACTCTTCACGCTTTTGATACTTCACTTTGAATATCGTTCTAAATGTGCTTTCATCGTTCAGCGCCATGCTTCAGCGTACGGAAGCGTGTTGGAACTGATCCAACAATATAAAACCCTGTCAGTTATCAAGTCGGTTTTCCTTGCTCAGTGTCAGCGGGCTTCTGTTGATCATGCACTGATACACGGCAGAGAACTTATGCACGTAATGACGGTTATAATTTGTTGGAACTGATCCAACAAAAGAAAACCCAGTCAGTGTTCACTGTCGACGACCGGTCAACAGTGAAAAACCAAGACTCAGCGCGTTGACTCCCGTGTGTTATTATTGACCCTGGAAAATAGATTGTACGGACAGATCTGTCAGGCTAGCGAGGCGCGGAGCGAGTTGTGTTGTTGGCCCCCGGCCGGTTGTTACAAAATGGGTAGCTTGACTAAAACAAAAGCAGGTGCAAAACCAAAATAATCGAAAAGGTACACATGAATGCGACCATCAAAATATTTATTATTGTCGTTACATAGCTCTCCTCCATAAGGCTAGTAAGTATTATACAGACTTTCTTTATTGCGGAGTGGGATCATAGTTACAGGGCGATACACAAAAGATGATTGCACGTGATACGAAATGTCAAATTTCTGGGGGTGGGGTTGGTCGAAAATAGTTGTTGCGCTGATATGGTTCGTTTATTTGTTATTTATTCTTCGCTGCGTTTCTTGTCTGTCGCAGCGGGATGCCCAACCCTAAAAACTCGGGAGAAAAGGGGGTAGGTTTGTCCAATGCTGTGCGATAGGTTGTCTCTCCACGCACCATGTCCGGATCGTCTGGAAGAGAGGGAAAACACGGTAAAGTACCCGCAGGACAGGCGGAAAAGGATAACTCACCATGCCATCGTATCCGGTGGACTAAATAATTTCACAGTCGACGTATCATAGACACTACAACTCTGCGTGTCACTACCTTTGGTTCTCTTTTTTTTTGTCGTCCTGTCTACAGTTGATAGACTCAAAAAAGATTAGCAGGCGAATAAACCTGGTCCCAAACGATGCCATTTTGTTTGTGGACCTGGCAGTGCGTCCGAAAACTGCAAAAGCGTAGGAATCAGAAGAGTTTGTCGATTTTTTTGCGTGCAAAAATATCCAAAAATTCACAAATGAGCAGATAGGTGGTTAACTTTCAAATTAGAAAACTTTGTTTTTTTTGTATCAAAAATAATATCGCTAAGTCCAGACATACCATAGCTCAGAAGAGCAGCTGGACCAAAACTATGAGTATGAATGTTGGCGTGTTTATGTTGGAGAAACCTTATTTCCAAAAATAAGAAATGTCAACATACTCTGCAAAACGCGCGGGCTTACGCAGTTCCCTACCAAGACGAAGGAGCGAGGGTTGGTGTTGCGGGGATATTGACAACTGCAGGGAGTTCCGGGGGCGGAACGCTTTCTGCTGCCACCGGGGGTTTCAGACGTGGAACGCTATTTGTCGACGCAGGAGTGGCTGATGGTTCTTCCATAAATGCTGTCGACAGAAACTACCTCGCGTTTGTCGTTTTGGCTAACGGTGAAGGTTTTCGTGTCTCTTGCGAGGACACGATAGGGGCCGATGTATGGGGGTTGCAGTGGTCGCCGCAATTCGTCGGTACGTAAAAAGACATGCCTACAACAGGACAGCTTAGCGTGCACGTGCACGGCTGATGAGTGCTTCCTAGGTTGCACCGGGCGCAGCTTTCGCATGTGGTGCGCCAAACGAGCTGTGTATCTTCCGTTATTGTACGGTCCTGAAGGTGCAGATGAGACGAACTCGCCTGGTGATCTACGTTTGCAACTAAAAACCAGTTCGGCTGCAGCAGCGTTTAGGTCTTCTTTAACCGTGTTTCGCAATCCTAAAAGAACTAACGGCAGTGCCTCTTTCCACGGGGGATTAGCATGTGCGCTAAGAGCCGCATTTAGCTGGCGATGGAAACGCTCGACCATTCCATTTGCTGCCGGGTGGTAAGCCGTAGTTCGGATGTGCTTGCTTCCTAGCGTATTTAAGAGGGCCGCAAAATGCCCTTCAAAGTGTGATCTACGAACTATGGTCACTACTGCTGGACAACCGAACTGTGCCACCCAACGTTCCAGGAAGGCGCTGGCTACTGTTTCTGATGAGCACTTGGGTAGCGGTATGACTGCAGGTCATCTTATGGAGCGGTCGACGCACGTCAACAGATAAGTAGAGCCATTTGAAGGTGGTAAGGGGCCTACCAGATCGACGTGCACGTGGTGAAAACGTGCGTCTGGCAAAGGGAAGGTACCGTGGGGGCTCTTTGTGTGACGGTGGACTTTGGAACGTTGGCATTGGGGGCGAGAACGGCTCCAGTTGCAGATGTCACGGTTTATTTTGGGCCATGCGAATCGTTCAGTAACAAGTTTGGCTGAATCGCGTATGCCAGGGTGGGACAAATTGTGCAGTGTCTCGAACACTGCGCGGCGAAAGGACGCAGGCTTTACAGGGCAAGGTGTGTCCTGTGAAGTGTCGCAGGGGATTGTTCCCTCTGAAGATGTCAGTGGTACTGGTTGCATTGTTAGAGAGCTCTTTTGGCGAAGATGCTCGTTCTCAGGGTCAATGGCTTGTGCGGCAGCCATTGCTAACAAATCGATACTGTTGCCAGCAGCTGCGCTGAGGTTATGAACGCGTGAAAGAGCGTCCGCGACAGTGTTTTCGGCACCTGAAACATGTCGTATATCCATCTTGAACCGAGAGATATAGTCCGGGTGCCTAACTTTCCTTGGGGAATGCCTGTCGAATGAAGTATTTAAGGAGTAGGTTAACGGTTTATGATCGATGTAAACCGTAAAGGTCCTGCCTTCCACTGAATGGCGGAAATGGCGTATGCCCAAATATATAGCTACCAATTCTCTACCGAACGTGCTATAGCGGGATGCCGCGGGTAGTAAGCGTTTGGAGAAGAAAGCTAACGGTTGCCACTGTTTTTCAACGAGCTGTTGTAAAACGGCACCAACGGCTGTGTCCGAAGCATCGGCCATAATGGACAGTGGTGCGTTCGGGTTAGGATGGGTAAGGAGAGCTAGTTCGGCTACCGCATCCTTGAGCTTAGCGAACGCAGTGCGTGCAGCCTCGGTGAACTGAAATTTGCGTTCACTTCCACGGAGGAGATCGGTCATTGGCTGCATTATGTGCGCACAATGAGGTAAGAAGCGTCTGTACTAGCTGACCAGACCACTAAAACGACAAAGTTGCTTAAGAGAATTTGGCTCAGGGTACTCACGAATAGCTCTAACTTTATCCGTGAGTGCGGCGATTCCTTTTTTTCTGAGACCTTGTGGCCCAGAAATTCTATCGTGACCTTACCTAGTTCGCTTTTGGTGGGATTAACCGTGACACCGTGTTGGGTCAGACGTTCCAGTAAGGTGCGGAGATAAGTGACGTGTTCTTCCTGTGAAGAACTGGCTACCAAAATATCATCCAGATAAGGGTAGACAAAGTCTAAACCATGTGTCACTTTATGGATGAAGATTTGAAAAGTTTCAGCGGTGTTGCTCAAACCGAATGGCATTCGAAGAAATTCAAAAGGGTCAAAAGGGGTTATGGCAACGGTTTTGGTTATGTCCTCTTTAGCTACCGGGATCTGGTGATATGCACGTACTAAATCTATCTTGCTGAATATGGTTTTTCCATGTAAGCAAATCGTTAAATCCTGCATGTGCGGGATTGGATACTTGTCAGGGACGGTTACTTTGTTTAGCCTGCGGTAATCACCGCATGGACGCCAGACACCTGACTTCTTAGGGACCATGTGCAACGGCGAGGCCCGTGGACTCTCGGAAGGGCGTATCATTCCGAGTTCAAGCATGTGCTCAAACTCTGCCCTGGGGAGTTTGAGTTTGTCGGGAGCCAACCGGCGAGGTCGTGCAGAGACGGGGGGTCCCTTAGTACGGATATGTTGTGTGACACTTGAGGTCACAGGTGGGATGTCGTTCGATGTGCGAACGAGCTGTGGGAACTCAGTGAAGAGGCCCACAAATTGTCTGGGAGCGGCGGGTTGGGCATATATGTGTGTTATGGCCGCAACTGTTGCATGCGTGCCGGGTATGCTTAGTTTATTGCTAGAATCGATTCATCATCATCGTCATAGACAGCAATACATCAGTGGTTCACACTAATGCTTAACTGTCACACAACCATGAAGAAAAATCAAACCCTGTATAGGAAGAGAGAGAAGGAAAAAGGGGGACGGGATGGGACCCAACTACCTAAAATAACTACGTTCATATTCGAACATTCAACATCAAGGTGCCTACACCTTGCAAACAAACAACCGAGCTGCAAGTGAGACTGAGGCGTCATCAGCGAGACAGCTCCCTTACGGCTTTCACTGTCACGCGTCATTAAATGCACTCACTTCACAGACAACTCGGACAAGCAACGACAACATTCACGCCACTGAGCCCGATTAGCCGCCATCTCACCTAGAGTCTCCAGCCACCGACTCTGTGAGTCGCGAGGACCCCAGCCCTGGAGACGAACACGATCCACATTAGCCAATCCCTTCGTGAACGACTTCACTTCCCTACGCCAGGTCATTATCTGATCACCTCGCACTTTACACCAGTCGGTCGCAGTGTCAGCGAACAGTGCTCGATTAACAGACGGCGTCTCGTATCAACCAGAAGGTCAAAATGCCGGAGAAAATCGATGCCGATTATAGCGAAGGGTACCGCGGCAATTGTGAACACCCAGCGGAATATCCACCTGAGGCCCAGATTTAGGGTTAAGGAACGCTGCCCATAAGTAGGTATAGGAGTGCCGTTTGTCGTACGGAGCTGTGGGCTGCAATGATGTGACACCTCGTCTTTTGTCGACGGAAATACACTAACCTGCGCCCCGGTATCAACCAAGAACGTGTTTCCTGTATCTACATCCTTCACAAATATGAGGCGACAAGGTGCAACGCCGACGACGTTAGTTGCCATTACGGGTCGACGTGGGAGTTTCCCTGCTTGGTCGCTAAATAAATGCACGGTTTGACGCACTTCGTGGATCGCGTGCCGAAACGTTGGTGATACCAATAGTAGCCGTCGTTTGTCTGCGACGTTGTGCGCCTGGGCGATCTGCTAGGTCGCCGGCGTGTTGGACGACCTAAAGGGCGCAAAGCTGCGACTTCGGCCCACAATGCTTCTATGTTTGGTGCTGATGTAGATGGGCCACCTTCGTTTTGTGACGGCACATTTCTCACCGGACCTGGAACCCGGGTTGGGGTGTTAACCTATTAAGAAGCGGTTAAAAACGTTCTACTACCTGGCCGGCTATCTCCACTGCCTCCGCTAAGGGCTGTGATCTTGCGATAGACACAATCGCCTGCACCGTCTCCGGTAGTCTGTATCCACGGTTTGCACAGGAGAGACTTGTCCATGTGCGACGTGCCTAGTAATTGTTGCATTTCCCGAAGTAGGATCATGGGGCGATTGTCGCCCAGCTTTAGCTTACTAAACAGCTGCTGCGGACGAGTCTTTTCCGATGGGGTGACTCGCTTTATCACCGCTTCCTCAAGAGTTTCGTAGCTATTCTCTGTAGGCTGACTCACTAACTCATCTCGGAGCTGTGTCGTGACCTTTTTCTACAAACGAGCTACTAACTGGCTGAATTTAGCCCGGCCAGAAGAGACTCGTTTATTGTGGAATTCCGCCTCTAGGTGTACGAACCATAGAATAGGGTCTATCTCTCAGAACGGTGGGACTACCAGTGATATGGCTACTGTGGGGTACTCGAGCGGCTTAGAATCGTTAGCCTACATGTGTATGTCAAATAACAGTTTCACAATAGTAAATATTTAAAACGGTGATATAAAAATAATATAACCAAAATGTATAACGAACAAGGAAAAACCCTCCGAAAGTACAAGGCAAAATAACGACACTGAACGAACTCACCGAAAAACGGCAAAGTGTAACCACGCGTTCGAATTAATTTCGGGCTTATCAATTGCTGGAACTGATTCAACAAAATGGAAACTCAGTCGATGTTCACTATCGACAACCGATCGACAATGAAAAACCAAGGCTCAGCACGCTGACCCCCGTGTATTATCGACTCTGGAAACTAGTATACAGAGAGACACGTCAGGCTAGCGAGGCATGGAACGAGTTGTGTTGTTAGCCCCGGGCCGGATGTTACAAAATGGGTAGTTTGACTGAAACAAAAGCAGGTGCAAAACCAAAATAATCGAAAAGGTACACATGAATACGACCATCAAAACATTGTTTATTATAGCCGCCAGAAATGACGCTTACTACGGTTGTGGGGCTGGTCAACGGTCTGCTTGGATGTGTGCTTAAGTGTGTATACTCGTATTACTCGACAAACGTTACTCGACATACAACCACGTCCGATGAGATAACAAATGGTGTAACTGAAGCTCGGATGGCGTTCGTTATGTCACGTCATCCGTGACTTTTCTGTGACAGACCAGCCGTGTAGTGTTGCCGTAAAACGGTCTTCGATAGCTGCGGAATGTGGTACGTCCGCGCTGGGTATGTTCACTGGGTATCTCTTTCCGATCACCGGTATCCCAGGAGTACGGTCAACGTGCTTTAACAATGGCGAAGTCCGCCGATGTGTCTTCCGGACCCACAGACTTTGTCGACCTGTAGGGGATAAGGACGCCGTCTCATAAGCTTCGTCGGCGTGGGCACATCTCGTGAATGTCACCTCTGCTTGCTACTCCGTGCTTTATCTGCGAGTGGTTGATTGAGTTACAAACGTCAGTGGCCATTCTGTGACCTTGGTTTGGTGAGTGACGACCCGTACAGCGAAGCTTGCCTCACTTGGGTGTTCTTGGCTCTCAAGTTGAGGTCCATGAGACGACGATGACTTTTGGATTGAAGAAACCTTTGCGCCAACTGGAGACTGATAAACAGCGTTCTCAACTGAAAATATCTCTCGTCCTGTGAATTGCAACTGTGAAGCTGGGAACGTCATACTGTTCGCAAACGTGTTGCTTATACGGTTTGCCTAGTCGTTAATAGCCGCAGTGAAAGTCAGGCTAATTCGTTGGTGGTTTGCACGTAAGTGCATGAACCCTCTTAGAAAGTGAGGACGAGGTTAACCAAACCGAAGCCATTCGGAACGGCTGCAACATCTCAAAGTTTCTGGAAAGGAATATCAAATCTTTTGTTAAGGCCAGGCCATCATATATAAGAAGAGCAAGAGGGGGGTTCGTGTGGGCCACTTGCCTTGTAACATTACAGGAACTTGATATCATGTGGGACTTCTGTTTTCGAGGACCGAGAGAAATCAACAGGCCAACAAGTGCACGGGTGTCGGAAGACATAATCAACGACGCGATTGACCAGTTGAACTGCTGTTGGAACTTCTGCGCCTAACGTCGCTGGCGTCGTTGCAGGTTACCGTTAGGCTCACAATTGGCTACGTACACCGTCCCACCCGAATATTGTTTTGTGTTACCTGAAGGAGACGGAAAAACTTTTGGGAGGTCCTGGAGGGAGTCGCCTGTTCTTTCTCAACAATGCATTGTGTCTACCAGACCTCACGGTCCTCTCGTAGTTGCTTTTGCAACTCCAATAGCGTGGTTCTGTCCAATGCGCCTTGCGCGAGGTTGCGGCGGAAGGAACGCAGTAAATGGATAATTCGACTGGAAAGGTGGATCTGGTATATTAGATCTGTCTAGCCAAAAGACCGAAGGTCAATAAAGGTAATACACCCCCTGCCTTCTTTTGCCGAGGGCTGTTAGCATATTTACCACTGTGCGTCGTATATTCCTGTTATGTATACTACTGTACTATGCACACCCCTTTGGGTCAGCGACCACCGCAATGATTCCTGCGCCATCCCAGAGGTTGGTCCATTTTTTTGCGGAGGCCTGACGTATCCACGCTGCAGACAAACAGAACGCTGTCCGAAAGTCCATGTGCTACTGTGGGAGCGTTTGAAAACTTGTAGTGTCTCAGCATGTGGTATGTCAGTGTCATCAAGAATCTCGTAGGTTACTTTATTGGGGACTTGGCTGTCAGCCGCTTATGTACCACCTTCTAGTATCATTATTGTCCATTGTCCGCGACTACTTACTTATCCGAGAAACTGTGTTTTCTTCGCAGTTTACACTTACGTGGAAGGACATTTTCGTATCCGCAACACGGAGAGCCCTGTTGGCATTTAACTAGGCAGTCCGGTCATCTAGATACCAGGTGTCAGATCAATGCCTGTTTGTTGGACGTCGTCTTGGTTAACAGCTAGCTTTCCGCATTGAGACTTGATGGTTTGTGTAGGCTAAGCGAGTCACCGGGTAGCAAGCGCGCTTTGTTTGTCATATGTACATAACCCCTGGCTGATTTTAGCCCGGAGGCAATCGTAAATCAGTTCTACCGTCATCTCTTTGACATGCACCAATAAAAATCCAAAGTCACCTGAGGTGTGAACGCGGCGAAAGTCTTTTTACATCTTCGTGCTTCTCGATCTACATTTATTCCTTCATCTTTGTCTACTTACTTTACTTATTGGCTTTTCGGTTCATGATACCGAATGGACACTCCTGTTTTCAGACTTGCGTTGTATTTATAGTCCGACTTTGCTGGTCGTTCCCTAAGAATGCTAGGTTTTTTGATGTGTTTATAATGCGCCGTTTGTTGGTGTCATCTACAAGTGACGGTTAAGGGAGAAAACTGAAAGCGGAGAGCGGTCAAACGATGTAATGGAAAGGTGTACACTAGGGATGTTGGGTCTGAACCTAAGGTTTCTAAGGCTTGGATAGTCTTCCCTAGTTTGGGGGTATATTTGGTATCTAAAAGGCGTCTCACCGACAAGAAGTGGTCATACAGACCACTTTCTTTGAATGTCTGATACGTTAAGCATCTTGGGGATTTTGACAATCCACGTTTGCGTCCTGCCACATGTATTCAGTGGCATCGATAAGTAAACAACGAAGAAGTACGTTCTTCGCTCTGGATATAAATTAAATCCGCTCACTTAGCCCCTGAACTACCATAACTTCCGGCAGTTAGGTCGTCTATGAGGGATGTCAGGTCACTGTTCACCATGACGTGCTCGCTTTGCCCAGCTCTAAGCTCACCGTTGCATGGTGCGCAGTGATCTACTGATGAGGTGATGTAGGAAGGTGAAAGCAACTGCTAGTAAAATAGAAACTGTAAATCTTGTTCTCACAGCCTCGAGGCATCCGGATTCCCGCAGTATGGCTGTAAACGTTAGGGAAACTGGCGACGAATCAAGTTTGGTGATGTGTCTAGCCTCTGTTCGACTGAGTGTTCTCCACAGATGTAACGGTTAACAAGTGAATGTTGAACTCTGCAATACCTTACTGTGCAGTCTTACTCATACGTGTAATTCCGTTGTTAACGAAGTGTAGCCACTATACTGTGGTTGTTGAAGCTTTCGTACTGGTTTTTACTAACCCCCTTTCCCTCTATATTAAGATATGATATCTTAGTGTGTTGATTATACTGGAGTACCGACTTACTCCCGTGGGCTGCGCTAACTAGCCCGTCATCACTGCCTAATACAATTGTACCAGGCAGGCCGAGTAGAAGCAGGCAGATTAAATACATTTTCACTCACCGAGTTTTGAATCACTTGTTGCTTCTGGTAAGACCAAGTTTCACTATTGCACGGCATAACTGCATTGTTACATTCCCTCTATTCCTCCCATTGACGCCGTAAATATCTCTCAGTACCGTGTGTATTTTCATGTGTATGATCAACGTCAGCTCAAATACTCCACATACGGCAGTGTAAGGGTTGCGTGCAGTAGTGGTGGTTCTTAAATTTTCATTAAACATCGCTCTTGTTAGCATACCCGGGGTCACTTGCATTTGGACTAACAGGTCTGGAGGCGTACGATGAAGTCCTAGACGTTTTTCTACGTGTACTTCTAGGTGCCCGCTTAGTTGAGTACGATATCCCATGCAACCTTCACTCCCAGACGATGGTCGTTTATTGTGTCCATGGCGTCCAGTATCGATATTACTGGCCAGTCTAAGCCTTTTTTCGTAACATGTTCAGTATGGTTGCTGTAAACGTATCAAAAGCCGAACTTTAGTCCATTCTGCGAGGTCGCTGGCCTAAACGATTAAGATAGTAATAGTGGGAACCCGACACGGGTGTTTGCGACACTTGTTGTGTCTCTTGACTCTCCACTACCTACATCTGTTTAAGGATGTGCGCGTGGATGGCTGCAGTAGTCTAGATTGACAGCTTTGAGGTTATTTTGTAGGCATTGGGTAACTACCGGTACATTATTCAGTCGAAAGTCTTTTCCAACTTTTTGGTAGCCTAATTCTCTCTCCCGTGCAGTCCGTGTGGTAAGCCAGTGAAGACATTTCATTCGACTGACCCTGCATGTGTTTCAGAGTAACGGTCATTTTCTCCCGCTTAGAGATACCCTCATAATTGATAGCTGACCCCGTTACCACTGGATTACTTCGAATATACATTGTGATTTGGTAACACAGCATCAGTCGGTGACTATACGCAAATAATCTTTCGACATTGTTTATTGCTCTCTTTTAGAAAGCCGATCGACAGATTTTTTTAAAATGTCACGTGCACGTCGGAAAGTGAAGTATGTTTTGGTAGCCAACCGAGTACACACGCCATTTCAACAATCGAGCTCATTGGGTGTATCCGCAGGAGTTTGTTTGAAGATGGTTAGTCTATACAGTCGGCTAGTACCAGAACCCGATAACAAGTTTAATCGTCAATGCATGGAACTACTTAGTTCAGTCATCTTTTGGAATCTCATGAACAGTATGCCGAACTCAGTGGAGGTTATCGCAATCGACAAGGGAACGTCTTGAGAGTGAACAGAGCATTGCAGGCATTCTTTCCAAGGGCATCACTTAGAATCACGAAACCACTTATTTCGGAACGACAAGGAGAGCATTGTTGGACGAGTTGTGGCGCAACAAAAATAGTATAAAAATAGTGACAAACCAACTGTTCAGACACATGCGCTAGAGTAACGTACCACCTGAGAGCTGATTGTCATTGAAAGACCTAAACGGGGCCATACTCTAAAAAGTCAGCTAACGGACACGTCGTACATGTTGAAACACCAGCATACTTTTTGTTGTTGTGAGTCGTTATGCTTCATTCGAGACAAATATATCCAGGTTGTTCACACTTGGTTAGAAGCCTTGTGTGTAGCAAATCCCTAACGGGGAGTGATAGATACAGTTGCTGCTGCTTCACTAGAACATAACCCGGAAGCACTCGAGTTATACTGTGACTCTTAAGAAAGTCGCTGTTGCGAGCACTCTGGGAATACACTTGAGCACGCAGCCTCCAGTCGCATATGCCGCCTCATGTTGTCATTTTGCATTAAGTGTGCACGAACGATATAATTGATTTGCCCATACGATCGGAATGTCATGTAGTGTTTAAGAAGGCTCTTGACGTGGAAGACTAGTTTGTTGCAGTGGCAGACGCGTACGGACATGGGTACAGTCACTCGTTTTCACTAGATAGCTGTTCTGGTTGATATCCGATTAATCAGCATTCATCTTGACAATTATTGCTGCTCTGGACGTTCGTCTATGGATTTTCATGGTCACAATGACTATCCGTTCTGTCTGACACCCCTGCAAACAAAGTGACTAATTCTCTATGTAAGTATTCGGGCGGCGTTTTACTCTTCGAATTGCTGATCAACCATCTTGAAAAGTTGACTCTACCTGGGGGAGGCAACAGGATTAATGCCACAGTGTCGCAACCATACTCGTTAAGCCACATTACTCAGTCTGGCTTTGCAGACATCCTAAACACTTCGTAGGCTGGAGAATAAAGACCGCTTCGAGACCCGGTGGTGTGTACAATACTTAACCTGACAGCATACATTATATCTATATCCACTTGAACATGTTTGGGAATGATTGAGTGGTGTTAATGAACGAGGCCATCTTACTTTGTGGACCTTCAACTGCATGAAAATGAGGGTAGAAACAGTTATCACGGTCAAGGGATAGGTTCCGATGGTACCTAAAATACCTTTTAACTTATTTAATAGGGGCAACACATTGTGGGTAGGTGGATTGTTGGTGAGGATGCAGAAAGTTACATTCTTTGATGATCAGTTTACATTTATAACCCACATTCACTGTGTCCTCTTACTGACACTGTTATCATAAAAAGAACTGAAATATAATGTTTCATGTCTTTGTTCACTAGAAAAATAGCAAATTACCCAAACACTTCTGTCTTCAGTGTCATGGGCAACTTTCAGCACTGCACAGACTTTCAGTTACTGCACTGAATTGTGTCTCAGAGACAATCATCCGAGGCAAAAGCCAAATTTACTTTGCTTGCATAGTTGGACCTCTATGCGATGTGAATCAGTTGCGTTTTGCCGAATATTTGCCAGAACAACTGTATCAGTTAACGTACGAGCTGGTACATTACTTGATGACACTGTTACGTTTTAAAAGTTATCCCTCTGTATTTATGACAAGTTAAACACGTTAACTTTGATGTCGCGTACTCCTACCAGAATTGTGTGAATATTTAACCTTCTTCGCTCCCTTCTGCTCCTTGACCCTATTTGCTGCTGAGATTATACATCAGTCCCTTACGTTTGCCGTTCCTCTGTTTTCAGTCAGTTTTCGACCTTGAAAAGTTAACCTACTGTGGGGAAGGCAATAGAACAATTGTCGTTTCTAACACTGCAGTAAGTCTCTGTATACGCCTAATTATAAAATACTTCATTTTACAGTCAGGCTGGATTCTACGTATTCGTAAATCAGATGAAACAGCAGCATCATCCGTACGTTTGTTTTCCGTATTTATACGTCGGCTCCTTTATTTTATAGCATGGTGGATCATCATCTTCAAATTGTTTATCTACGCTAGCTCAGTTTTCAGTGGCCCCGTACATTCTTCGATATTTCGGCTCACGGTTCACTCGCAAAATGGTACGTTCTCCTGAAGGAACACGTTAACAAAAAGCTTTTTCTATAGTTTATGGTTTCGATGTACTGACCCACAACAAATAACTGTGGCGATGGTAATCAGAGATTCTAAATGCTTCGAATAGACCATGCTCATATTTGTACGTGTACATGCTACCTTTCAGACAACGTGTCCTAAGTAGTAACCCGATGTAATTTCGTCCCCTGCACAGTCCATCTCAAACGTTTTATGCAAAGTACGGTTGGCGGCATCCGATTCGGATTAGCCTGTCACAGTGATCGAATCCACAGGACGCCTGCGCTTAACCATCACCGCAATTGGCTTGCGCCACACCAATTGCGTTCCACCCACGCACCAGATCCAGTGTAAACCCGAAGGAATAAGACCGGAAGGTGTGTCAGTGGGGCTTTTGTGTCCAGCCGTCCAATGCAATAACTTCCTTCATTTATTGTTACTTGATTTGATATATAATTGTACCAGCCTGAGATGAGAATTTATCGAAAACAGTTCTGTTCGCTGAAACCAAAATTGTTTTACAATGCAGGTTAGCCAGTTGATTGGCTAATAAGGAAATGAAACTCTCATCTCTCGGAAACTAAACAGAGAGAGACTGCAATGATGAGATCTAAACTAAGAAGAAGTGTAATACAAGAAGCATTGTAGTATAGGAGTGTAGGTTAGTGCATCTCAGAGAAGATAAGGATGAAAAACAAAATTCACATTGAACTACGATAAACCAGACAGACCATTTATCAGATAGTACACCAACAAAACTGAAGAAATGAATGGGTAGGAGATTGCAAACACCCATGTTTCTGAGAAGGGGAGCGGATTAATTGTCAACGACCAGGCTGTTGGCCGATGCAGTCATTAACAGAAGTAGAATAAATATACTGATATGACCTACCTGAGCCTAACGTACTCGCCGTCTCTTCGCCGACGGGGTACTATGAGTACGTTGGTGACCTACTAGCCCCAAACGGCCAGCGCATTCGCGGCTGCACACACCGCAACGCCATATAATCACGTCACCGCGACCTATGGCACCGATGGTTCCCTTGCATACCGTACGCTTTCGCTCGCGGCCGCGCGTACACTCCGCCTCTACACATGTAAAACAGTTACTGTGTCTCCTCTCGAGACGATCGGGCAACCTGATCATTGCTTGCAGGCGAAATTGGTTGAGCGTTCAGACTTGATAATTCGGTCGTGCCTAATGTGAGTGAATGGCGCAGTGGTCAACATGGTTGCCTCATGAAAAGCGTGGCCGGAGTTCATATAACGGCCGTGGTAAGGATATGCACTACTGACGTGCTCTAATGAGAGCGAAACTCGAGTCTAGTGCCTTTTTTCGAAAGAGGCTGGCCGGAAGTTCTATCTAACTGCGAACGCTGCGATCAAATGTGAGCGATGTTCAACTTGGAAGTAAAACATCCTCACATGAGAACTGTTAGTCAGTTGGAAAACCAGTCGCCAAAGTTGCTTCTTTACGATCCATTAAGCCGTGATTCTCACATGAATGATTAATGTGTTAAAGTCAACACTTACGGTTTCATCGGATGTACATTGGTTCTGGCTGGTCGGTTCATGTGTGCCCACGACAAAGGCTGGGGAAGTGGAACGAAGTCCCACCGACTGGTTGGGTTGATGAGTCATCAAGACTGTGACTGATAACAAGGTACTGGTGAGCTCCATAAAGGTTTGGGTGTGAATTCGGTTGATCCTGAGTCGCTCTCTCTGTTGCCTACTTCGGCGGAACGGACAAACTGGCCTTGCTAACCGCTCCACCACCGTCCTCTCATACCCCCGTTCACCCCCTTTTTAATGCTTATTCTGCAAGTCTCCATCAAGTAAAGCCAACCGCACTACCACTGTCTTTTCAGGTCCCATCTGTCACCCAGCCTCCATTTTTTCCTCTTCCTTAGCTTAAGTCTAGACCACGAATTAATAGGTGCTTTCAACGTTCGCATTCTGATACAGTTCGCTCTCATTCGGGCAATAAACTCGTTGGCGGTTGACGTCTACGACAGTTGGACGCCTTGGTTCCAGAACGGTATCCGACATCGAAGTAGCTGCGACTATACTGTCGGCTCAGATACATTGACTCCGAGACCGTCACTATCATTCAGGCTGGGGAGGTTCAGTCCTCGGCATTGCGACCACAGCTCCAGTGATAGATTGGATTCCTTTCTTTCGTTAAGGTCAGCTGTATTTGCAAGTTCTGAAGTCTTTTAACTGTGTTTGCTTATGTTCTGATCGAATGCGCTAACAGCACTGCCAACGACCTCCACTCCAGTCTTACTGTCCTCCCCAGGTCGACATATCCCTAATGTAGTCACTTTGGCCGGAGATGTGGACGCTGTTTGTTTGCAAGGTGTAGACACGTTGATGTTGAATGTTTGAATACAGACATAATTATTTTCAGTAGTTAGGTCCCTTCCCGTCCCCTTCTTTTTTCCTTCTCTCTTCCTATATAGGGTTTGCTTTTTCTTCATGGTTGTGTGGCAGTTAAGCATTAGTGTAAACCACTGATGTATTGCTGTCTCTGATAATGATGGTGGTGTAGACGCTCAGGTCGGCCGGCTTGTCGGTGTTATCTCGTTTGCAAAGCAGGTTTAAACTAGCGTTTACGTTGCTTGGATAATAGCTGCCGACTTTAACTTGCTGACTACAGGCTGTTTTCACTGACACCGGTTTTAGACTTCGTGCTAGTCACTGTTTCGGTTGATACTCCCCAGCTGCAAGTTAAACCTGGTCTCAAATATGTCATCTGGGCGCTAATTATAAATGGCCTAACTCCACTCTTGTTAGAGCATATACCTGATTTCAGACTTTGTGTTACCGTGTTGTCTCTTCGCTCTTACTTCCTGTGGGTAACGACCGCAACAGTGGCTAGGCCGGCGGTAAAGCTTGTGTGTCAAATTAGTATGAAGTGCAAGCTCAGCGGTTTTAACCTCATGCATCACAACTGCTGTACCCAAATGTTAAAGACCATTTAGGAAGCAGGTACTATGACATGCAGCACAGTAATTTGAGGATTAAAAAAGCATTGGATGGTTGTATGATGTCAGTTATATGATGCCAGTTCACATAGGCGTGAGAAGGATATTCTTCAGAAGCCCTGGCTTGGCCTGACCACCTGTCGCGAGGCTTGCCTAGCCGGAAATGTCTGCAACGGATCTCGCTTTTGCTTTAAGGCATACTAATAGACTGTTTAATCTCATTCATACTGCTGGCCCTGTGCGTTCTTTCGTCGGTGATTTTGTTGGTGCGGTAGGTGACGTGCCCATGTTTAATAGGTCATGAAGGTCACACCATTAAATATAACACCTTGGGAGCCAACTTAACTGACCTCATATTCCACCATGTTACCGCTACAAACCTGCTACATCTTGCTCGGGTTGGTCGGAAGCTGAAACCCGTTATTCTATTTCGGCCCTCTGATGCGATTGGGATGCTGATCCAGACAATCTGGTGCTGGCACTTTTCAAAAAAGGTGGTGAAATGTCAGCAGATGTTTTGACCTAGTTACTCAAATTCGCGTGATCGGTAGTGTGTTCTGTGTTGATTGGCCATCGGCATCATCAAAACCATGACTTGACTGATCACAATTTATTGTCGTACAAAACAGAACTGTATTTGTAACCAGCACTTGTAATCAAACTTGTTCATCTGTCTGTGTTAGTCGATGATTTGCATGATCTCGCTAAATGGCTTACCATCTCTCTTGCGTCCGTAAGGTTAATGGGTTTGCTCGTTTTGCGCGCACTAATCGATTGCGCTTTGTTGGTCGTTGTACGTGATCACACCAATCGATCCAACTCTTCATGTGTTCGCCATATCGCATACCTCTCATCTGGTGCATCTAGCTCTGCTGCTTGGTTTAAGATTGCTTCTGTTCGAACCAATAATCAGCTCCAGCTTTCATTACACTCTACGCTGGATTGTCTCACAGCTTTAGCTCCAAGTATGCCAAGGCTGTCTACGGTCGCCGTTTCTTTCTTCAATTTTATCACAAGAAGTAATGAAACGCCGTCTGTTACACTGACTGACTTTGGCTTCCTAGCTGGGTCAAGTCAACAAAACCTACTGCACGCAGCTGAGGTATGGCTATGCCCACCACATTAGGGTGAATGTTCTGTCCGAGTAACTTCTCTGTCTGCCATGGTCCTCTATATGTTCCAGCCTCCGTGGTCCACTGGTGCTTGTTGAACTGA
This sequence comes from Paragonimus westermani, assembly GCA_008508345.1. Lineage (NCBI taxonomy): Eukaryota > Metazoa > Platyhelminthes > Trematoda > Plagiorchiida > Troglotrematidae > Paragonimus > Paragonimus westermani. Next base: position 27,358 of record QNGE01002158.1, read on the forward strand.
CTTGGCTAGAGAGTCTGCTGGTGTATGACTTCGCACAGCGAGGTAGCGATTTGAGTCTAGTGTGTCTGATTCTACTTTCTGACCTACAGCAGGAATGTGATCTGCCCAGGTTGTGCGCATGTGAAAATGTAGAACAACATCGGAGAAACCTCTGGAACATCACAAATTGATCGAACCAGGAAAAAGTGATAGCTCAACAACTTTTACAGAAGCACGGTGATCTGACGAATTCGACGAAAAATCCACTTCGCTCCATCACTTTTAACAGTGAAATGTAACTCTTGTGGTGCTGGTCAGCATAACGTTTCGTACACTGCAAGCTCATGTGCACGTGTAACTTGATTACAAGGGACGTACACACAGCGAGAAAAAAAACTCAGAAACGGAACCTTACGTTAATAATATTTATAGATAAAATGTAATGTGCACCGAACAGGCTCGTTTTCGGTTATTCATCTTCAAGCCAAAAACGTTTGTATCGAACAGTGCTGTTATGGTAGAACGCACAAAAGTAACGGGCTCGAGTTAAGTCACTTTCGTTATACATACAAACGGAGACGACGTTTTGATGTAGTTTGGTCGTTCCTGAGGCAGGTAACGGGTCATAGTAATCGCAAGGCTTGAACGAAACGTTTGTAATTGCACCTGGGTGGATTATTCAGTTGAATTCTGATCGTTTCAACTGTAGTCAGAATCTGGCCTTCCATAGTTTTAGATTGGTTGCCTCTGACTCGGTAATTCGATGAACGGAAGTGACTGGGTTGACGGCGTGAGTAGAATTGACGGGGTTGTGTCACAGTCGGACAGTTGTTTTCTTCACCATTATTGCAGATTGAGTATACTTTCAGATAAGCGTCTGGTCATGCCGCGCACCTAACTAATCCTACACGATCACAGAAAGGAGCAGCAGAAACACGTACCTCGTCGTACTACAGCAAACGTGTATATGTACGTCTACTGCTATATATATATATATACCCTCGAATCCCTATTAGTAGCGGCCCTCGGGAATGCGGGAGAATAGCAACTAATCAAAGAACATATCGTAAAACTTTACCAATGAACAAGATTACAGATTTTTTACGAGTTGTTCTGCGGTTCTGAGTTCTCAGTCGGTCCCTAGCATATTCATGCAGAAAATGTTTACTCTGCCTACTGTTTGTGCGGAACATAATTGATCGTGCTGCTGTGTATATTTGAATTCTATTTCATTTTCCGATTTTCCCATGCTTTTGCACCTTATCTGAACATGAAACTTAAGTACGTTCAATGTGTTTATTTCTTGTAGCATTTGCTCCGAACTAGTCCAACATTTTTGCGCAGGTTAGAAGAAAAAATTGCATCTCACCGACCAGGTTAGTTTATATCCGTCTTCTACGGTACCCCATTTCATTCCACTAATGTATTTATAACTTGAAATTCACCAGCAGCTTTTGCATTCAGATAGATTTTCAGACCAGTCTGTATCGAAAGGAAGCAGACGAATCCAGTTTCGCTCTTGTTGGATCTAGACAGCAGTGCATGTCTTTTCCACGGTTGGAAGTTGAACTGTGGTCCACTATTTCATGAGGTAACCATGTTGACTACTGTTCTATTGACCTCACGTTAGGCCTATCGGTAATCCACAATCCTCAGCGAGTGTCGCTGAGACTGCATTATCACTCCAAAAAAGATACAGTAATTGCCGTCGATTGTAGTTAGTAAGACAGTTACTTTGTCTTCTTTAAATTCGGTCGGAAGACCTGAACATTATTCCCAAGCGAATGTGGCCCAACACAGACACTGTAATCCGGCCATCCCTAATGCAGATCCAATGGTACTGTGGACCGCAGTTCAAATCCAACTCATGGTAGCTGTATACATTGGTGACGAGTTCGAACGAAAGAAAACCTTGAGTTTATTGCTTGTTTTCCATAGGGCATGACTGAGAAGGTATGCCTGAGTGTGGATTCTGCGATCAACTGTGAACAAAGTTCGACTTAGGCTTACCATCACTTCTTTATATTTGGATCCTCTTCCCTTCGGTTGGTTCTCCCGACCTCGTGAAAGTTGCTTCACCTCCGGCTAGTTTTACCCACTTGGTTCTGCAGGCTCACCTCAGTTTCTGTATATTACGTTCGGTTTGATTCAATACCACTGTTCCCAACCATCAGAAACATCGCATGTAGGATGTGGGCTGTAATAGCAGCAGACCACGTACGCATGGTATCGGGCTTATCGATTTTGATTGGCTAGATGTTGATCACAAGATAGACCGATCGTATTGTAACAAATGAGTGCGTATATTGTCCGCCAGTGCAGACCTGATGCTATTTACAAAGTCTCATGACCGTTTGAGAATGGTAGCATGGTAGATTCACAATGTTTACGTTAAGTAAATCTATTGTCAGTCATTCGTGCGACTGTTGACCGATAGATTTTCTTTTGTTATACCAGTAAATTCAGTGAATATATTAACTCTTCCAAGCCCTTCAAAGACATCCTTTAGAGTAAGCTGTTATGGTACTTTCTGACCGACTTCTTGTCGTTATTATTATTAGACCAGCTTACTCACTTTCAATCTCTTTCTGTAACATTGTTGTGGATGATGTTCTAAGATATTAATTTGTCATAAAACACTCATTGGAGATTAACTCCCCTCCGATTTGGATCGTGCTGATGTAACCGCTCTATTTCCTGACGACTCACAAACACCGCGAAGCGCTTTTTAGCAGGTTATCAGCAACATTTACTTGTACATTCTTTTTCTAAAATGATAGTCCGAGGACTGCACCTGTGCACCTGTGTTCCTGATAGCATTCCACCATAGGTGAATGAAATGATGTTCACATAACCTGTTAAGCCTGCCTTTTCCAGTGCACACAGCCGGGCTAATTAATTCGTGTATACAAAAGGATCGTTATTGCACTCTGATGATTTTCTGTTGTATACATATCTACTTATACGAAGATAACCATCAAGGTGCATGGTTTTGATGACTGGCCTAATTACGACCAAGTTATGAATTTCGGACATGTTTGTTTCGTATCGGATTTGTTTGCACCGTAACTGTCGCGTCTGCTTGTTCAGCTCGTTCCATCTTCTTAGTTGTGGTAAAAAATGGTTGGGCCATGTGACACTTTTTGCTTTACCTCTGTAATGCGTTTGACATCCTGAATGGCATTGCGTTATTACGCGAAACCAGCTTGATCTACCATACCCAACGTTTTCAAATGCTTTCCCAATTTCGCGGTAACTTTGAAGGTATACTGTTAGCTGATGATTTTGTGGGAGTTGCTGACTGGCTTGTGTACTTAGGAGGTGTATTAGCAGCCGGTGCCGTATTGGGAATGACTGGAAGCTTGTATTTTCAAGACTAAGGTGGCCTTTATCATTGTATGTCATCTTTGTCGATAGAGAGGGATCTCTTTAGAGTTGTGAGTCTTAGCAGCTCGGAGTGCACAACGTAAACCATTGCCACATTAGCCTATCGACGTTTGCATTCAGTCGTACACATTGGTCGACATCAATAAGTAAGCGATAACGGGATCAGAAGACGAATATTTCGTGGTGAAAGTAAAGCGTGTTCATTTATTCAGTGTTCAAGAACCCGTAGACTAAAGTTATTGGACCGTGTTCTAAGGATACCAACTAACCGCTTTCTAGACCAAGCGTTGACCAGCATTGCAGGTGATTGATGCAACATTCCAAATGAACTAACGGGGAATTGGTATTGGTAAGTAAGCACACTTACCGAAAGATTAATCGCTGTGCTTCGGGTTCGTGTTCCATACGGGAGTTCTCATGGTCGGTGGCTGGAAGCCTCAGAGAAGGCACTGACTATCCACATTCCCTAGTATGTGTCTTGCCGTTGTTTGGCTGAAGTGCCCGTGAAATGGATACACTAACTGAGACGAGCCCTTAAGTTTCTCGGAAAAATCGTCTTGTAGATGCCATCTGGTTTTTACGTGCAACCTAGTTGAACGCCTGAGCGTAGATAGTTTAACTTGCATCGTGCTTTTTCTCATGACTCAGTGGTGGTTAGACGTCAGTGTTAATCACTAATTCACGGTTGCTGATATTCCTGCTGAGAACGGTAATTCGGTGCATCATATTCACTGGTCACAGCCCCTCGCATGCACTAAATGACGGTGGCACCTTTGAGCATGCTTATTTTGTTCGTTTTCTACATTTTACTTTTGCCTAATTTACCGGTTAACGTAATTACTTCTATAAACCAAAAAGTTAATACCATTGTTTATACGCTGACAGCTTTTCTAGACGTGGCCAACTTTCATCGTTCTGAGAAAGTCTGGCTAACTTGGAATAACATAAGCTGAACAAAATGTGTAAACAGGATTTTTGGCCTACGTAAAGACAAAGGGTTGAAACACATTCTTGGTTCATTAATCTCGTTTAATTTCTGTCTCTACCTACTTCGAAATTAGTGAAATATCCGGCTATTTTACCCTCTAGCTGTTCTTAATCCGTCGCTTGAAAGCTCCAGTAATTTCCTGTCACTTGATAAGGCGGTGTGTCATGGTCTGTCCGTTATCTCTTTAAGCCTGTTTTTCTTCGAAGGACATGCACATCCCGTCTGGTTGTGTTCAAGCATCTTTGTGCATTAAAAGGGTTCTCAGTCACCTTACTGATGGTCCATGTAGCTTTCTATTGCTTCGACGCTTATGGTAAATTTGCTCATTTTTTTCCGATTACTTCCGTGCATCTTACCTAATGTGTATATCTGCGCGACACCCGCTTGTTCTGTCTGCGACAATTACCGACCATACGGTGTTACGAGTTCGACCTCAGTCGTCCCGACGTAGGTTGGCGAAAACAGCATTTGTTGAGGATTTATGCCAACCGGAGAAAATTGACTGCTCTTAATTTTCGACTATGAGACGCAGATTCTGCTCCGCACTTGAACCATTATTATCATGTCCTCCCGATTAGCAGCATTCAGTTTCCTCTCTTTATCCACTTCAATACCTAATCAGGGGATCCAGATGAATCTTCATAATAGTTGTTTGGTGGTTTCGCTGTAATTTGTTATGTGACACCGCAGGTCGGCTGTGAGATCGCCTGCCGCGTTTCGTTATGCTGTTCAAAATTCAAATTCAAATTCAGCCGAAGTCCAGATTTGTCACAATTCGGTTCGTTCAAAAATTACTACACACACCAAATTGGTTATCAGCAGCTTGATAGGCAATCCGTTCCATGGATTCCTGGCCTCACCATCATACACAATCGTCTGTTCTCGATCTGATCATTCACGCACATCGTCCTTTCTTCATTGTTTGCAGACTATCGCCTAACCAAGGGTGTGGATCTATCTGAGCCGTGCGTAATAGCCGCTCCAGACGCTGCCCAAATTCCGGTTTCTCTTTCCCGGTTCACCTACGGTCCTACTATTAGTGTGGAGATCAAAGTAAATAATATTTTCATTCCCGACTTATCCCAATGAAGTGGCCCATTATTCAACCTTTGTAGTGCAGCTGTTTTAACTCATCTCTTCTGTTTTCTAGCCCAAATTTGGTGCCTTCCCTCTCTGGCCTGCAGCAGGCTCGGTGAATCTGATCAAAACGTCGGCCTCGTTGTTTTGTTTAAGGCAACATCATTCGGTAAGACTTTCACGTTGACATTGGTTCTAGTTTGATCTAGGCGGATTTTTAGCATTTTGAGAGTATTTTCAGTTGTTTGAGGCTTCGGTCGCCACACAGTCCATGTGATCCTGTTTTTTAACTGTTTACTGTTTATGGGTGATCTGTGTGTTGCTCCATCTAATGCGGGACATGATCACTGACTCTGATGCTCATCTTGCCTGCCTATCTCGGGATGCCGTTGTTGTGCGGGGACTATCTCAGATGTCTCAGTACTTCCTCGATTGCTAGACACGTAGTGTGTACAGGCCATCGCTTTCCGCGACCATCTGATTCCGTGTTCGTAGGCCTGAAACCCCACCTTCATCTAATAATCTAACACGCATGTTCTTTCTTGCTAAGTTTATTTTTCACCACTCCATCCGTCCTGTTGTATATCTTGCCCGACAAAAAGAGGTCCGCTCTAGTGGAAATGTCCGAGTCAATAATCCGCTACGTTTTAGACTCACAACTTGCTGCTCTGTAAGTATACAATTTCTAACCTCCATTGTTCACCGCTACGTTTGCGCTGGTAGCAACAGTCTCCGCTCTTCTCTTTATACTTTTCACGAGGTCCTCACTCTAAAATCGTGGTATTCGTTTTCATGCATTGGTGGATGCAGTTTGCAGCGATGTTATCGTTCACTGTGATAGTCTGCTATAATAACCAATCTGACTCAATCTAACCGATCCAAAACGTGTTCAGTAGAGTTGTGATTTAGTGCTCGAGCTGATCCGAGTAACTGTTGAATTTTTATTTTCAGAAATGTTTTTGCTTATCTGAAGTTGTGTGGCGTTACATTGTCAGCTTGCAACGCCCATTCTCTGGGGTTTCCATCCAACTGAATTTGTAGCACATTAACGTGAAATTCATCATTCACCATGTAACTGAAGTTTGCCACGGTCCACGACAGTCGCTGTTGACTACACTGTTCCGTTAGCATTTGAGTGCGATATGGGCGCTTGTCACTAATTCTGATCTCACGAAATCTTTTATTCGGGATTCGGATAGATTCTGATGAAACATTAAATCGATATAGCTTGGAGCTGTGCCAAACGGCTTCAGTTTTCCTAGCTGACGTTGACGTCTATCATATCTCTCCATAGTTTTCCTTTTATGTCTCGTCGTTTGCCTATCTTGCCTCCGATATCCATGTTTCTAGTATGTTCCGTAAATCTGAAATATTCAACTCTCTTGGTTTACCCACTTAAATTACGCAAATTGGTCCTGTTTTTCGGCATGATGTGCTGCTGCTCTCGTCCAGTGAAACAGTGATATCCAACGTAGCTCAGCCGATCGAGCTAAAGTGCATATTTGATGTATTACCATGCTTTGAGTGTCACATGGCACACACAATTGGGCAACGATTTGTTCTGTTATAAAAGTACAGATATTAACACGTACTTGATGTCATGTCACTAGGACAGGCTGTAATCAAAAACATGAACATGTAAGTCACTCACGGTTAAGGGGCCATTTTTGTCACACAGTTTACACATGCTATCGGTTATTGTCGACAGTATCTGTTCTCTTGTAGCAGTAAGGAAATTTCTCTGTATTTGCGCATATCAGTACTGCATCCATGTATAACCCGCAGCGTATCATGGCAACAGCTGCAATCAAACCAATGGGCCGCTGATTCCCATTAGTGAAAATATAACATTTATGAACTCCGTGTTTCTCCTAGATCATTCTATCATGCCTGTTTGGCAGTTTTTCCGCGAAGTGTCTTCTTATTTTGCTAACTGTCTTATATAGTGGTTTCGATGCGGGATCGTAAATTAGTCTATATCTACGAAATAATGGAGGATTGTCTGCGGCACTCACAAGATGTCGGCGTGGACCTCCTACCTGGTGAAAGACTGACGGATCTTGATTATGCTGACGACAAGGTGTTGCTGTTTGACAACTTTCGATCGACACAAGTAATGCTGGACGCTATTTCGCGTTCTGCAAAATACTTCGGAATGCGCTTTGCAGCCTCAAAATTCAAAGTGCTTCCACAGGATTGCTGTGACTACGTAGATTTGAGGTTNATAGGGTTTGCTTTTTCTTCATGGTTGTGTGGCAGTTAAGCATTGGCGCGAACCACTGATGTATTGCTGTCTATGATGATGATGCCAACCAATTTCTGAATTTTCAGGTTCCGATTCAGTGCTTCATTATGTTTTTACTGGAAATCTCCTCGTTTCTTCTGGTATTCGGAGCAACGACAGATGAGGTCGCCAGTGCGTTATTACTGTCGTGGGTACACGCAACCACTAAATTGTCACATCGTGTGTGCTTCAGTTTTCTTCCAGCCATGACCTCAAATGACAGGGTCTGATGATGAGATTTAGTAGCGAGCCCAATAGGAACAAAGCCACTAGAAACTGCTACCATGGCAACCAGCAGACGAGTGGATAGCCGATTACGTAAACTTAGTACGGATTACTTACACAAAAATTCTATGCAGATCTTTGAACTTTTGCGGCCACAAGTGACCAGTTTCCATTCCACTCTCACCCGGATGCCTGATTAGAGCCGTGTGATAATCGTTGGATATGTCGCTTAGAGACGTATACCTTTGCGTGAAAAAAACCAACTGGAGACAACCGAATCTGATGCCGTTACTGCTTGACAGCGTCAACATCTTGAACAGATCGATAGAAGGAGAAAACGCTTCCGGTTAAGCAAAATTACATGTCCCGATGTACTGAATGTACTGCCATTACAGAAGTACACCACGGCTTCAACTAGACACTGTTCCCAACGGGAGGACAACTGGCAAACCAATGGTGCGTTGGACCTCCAGAACGCATTGATCGCATCCGGCTGTCTTCAGACTTAAGCATTAGATAAGTTGTGGTGTTCTTGATGACGTATAATTCAGTAAAACACACCACCTCACGGATCGCCCAGTGCTCAATCTCCTTGACGTAGCCTGGTTAGGTGAGTAATTTCTAACGGTCGCACTGGCCACTATATGTCACGAGTTTAGCTGGGTGACAACTACTCGTTGACTCCTCACAATTTGTTGCGAAGCTTACTGCCTTCTTGCACCAAAACACGTTATTCTGCATCAAGGTGGCACAAAATGCTGCACGGTAGCGAAATCCAGCTCGTCCAGACTCATTCTGCGCGAATCACCCGATCCCGTTTGCCGCTCTGTCCATCATGGACAGGAGGTTGAACTAGTTACAAGAATCTAGAATGCTCCAGTCAGCCAGCCAACCATTCGTCGTGAGCCATTTCGATTGTGGTAATAAAAAAACCAATTGTCACCCTGTCTGCGCGAACTTACGGGTCTTAACGACGTGCTGGACACTCGTCAATATCCTTTGCCCCTTCTAGAAGATCTATTTGCAAAGCTAAATGATGCTACTTCTCTCGCCAAACTGAACCTCACCGACGTCTACCTACAAATGGAAGTTGCAAAACTCTCCAGGAAACTTTCAACGATCAACACGTACCGGGAATTGCTTCGGCATATCCGGCTTTCGTTGGGCGTTAAGACTGTTCCAACATGTCATGGCCAAGATACCCACTGATGTACCACGGAAAAAAGCGTACCTACATGACCGCTATGGTACGGTCAGACGGTGATCAACTCATGACTAAGTTAGGTTAGGTTCTTACTTACTTTCAGGGTTGTTGCCTTTGCGTACGTCAAGATAGGTGAAAATTTCCATACGCTCCATCAAATACCTAGGTTTCATCATTGACAAAAACGACTACCTCTTTGCTCTGATAGCATAGAGGCTATCAACAAAATACAATCTCCTGCCGACGTATCCTCATGCCGCTCATATCCAAACCTTGTCGGTCACTACAATGAGTTCTTACTGGTCGTCCGTCGCGTCGGGTATCCCTAAACAAGCTCTTGACAAAGAAACAAATCTGGTCTTGGTCACCAGAATGCAAATCAAGTCAGTGCTCCGATCAGACATGCTGCTGACACACTCCGACTCGAAATCGGATGTTGTTGTTTCAGTCAGCGCATCAGAATTGTACATGCAGTCCTATCCCTAACTTCAGCCGAAAGGAAATGCGGTCGGATTGAAAGAGAGGCCTTTACAATCGTATCAGCTGTTAAGAGTTTTCGCAAGATGCTCTTCGATCGTCATTTCACACTGTCGACAGATTATAAACCACTGCTAGATTTGGCTCGGAAAAGCCATTTTCATGATCACCGCGAATGGACTATATTGCTCCACCTCCATGTTTCTATGGCATGATTTTGACATCAATTGATCGTCTACATCCATTGGGAAGGTGGACGCCCTGTCACGTCTCATCGGATGACAATTTCGCAAACCCGAGGGTACCGTTATCAAAAGCATCTGTTTCAAACAGTAAGTCGGTCATTCACACTCTCCTTGTGACTTCCACAATGGTTCAAGAAGCAACCGAACGGGACTACGCACTCCGGAAGGTCAGTGGCTACTGTCGCACACAGTTACAAAAATCCAGCCTCCACGGAGATGTACAGCAGTTGACACAACTTCGCAACTCCTTGTCTACTTTCAAAGGTTGCATCCTGTTCAGTGAGCGCGCTGCTATATCAACTGCTCTTATTGCTTGCATAACCCGACAACTTCGTGCTGGACGTTCGGAAGTCTATCGAATGAAGGGTCTTACACACAGTTACGTCTGTTGGTCAGGAACGGTCGGCACACTGGAGTGTCGGACGGGACAGTGTTCAGAGTGCACGTTAGCCTCAAAGGCATCGTACAAGACACTGCCACCGTATGGTCACATGTACGTGCAGATTTCGCACGACCACTGGGTACATAAAATGTTCGGTTTGTCGTGGACACCCATAGCAGGAGACTTTTCCTTTGTACTACAGAACAATCCCGAATCTTCATTTATCAAGCAGGGTATCCCTCCAGAAGCGATTTTTCATCGAAAGGTACGATTGCGCTTGAATGTCTTTCGATTCAGCGCAGCTCCAACGTCCGTGCCTATCGAGTAAATGAAAGAATACTTCTGGAAAGTCACGAAAATTGTATTAGATTGAAACCGCCGTAACAACCGGGTTAAACAGACACGAAGTGAAATTGGACACGTAGGTCTGGGTTCACCACGCAAGCCGCCCGCGGTCAGCTAATTTTTTGACGGAACGTACCCGAAGTGGAATCTATCTTATGATATTCCGTTGAACACGGATGGCCTCCTGAAAAGCCCTGGTAGTCCGATATCGAAGAAGATAGCGAAATCTGAACTACGTCCTCTCCTGTCCGTGCGTTGGATGGATCGAGCGCGAACATTAACTCGTCCTTTCCAAAACATTTCCAGGCTCCAGATGTACGTAAAACATTTTCGAAAGGAAGGTTTCAGGATGGACGAGTCGTAACAGCTGATCTAAAGCCTGAAGTCAGATTTGGGTAGAGTGTCTTAAAACTTTCACACTTGTCCGGCTGTACTAATTGGATGTCATTCAAACAGTAAGGTTGATTGAAACTTCCTTAAAGAAAGCCTGAATTTCCTTTTCTTCTTCAAGGTCTCTCATAGACTACAGGTGTGACACCACAGTCTTTGGCGAAGCTATTAGATTTGTTTCTTGCGCTTTTTGTTCGTCGCGGTCTTGGATTGGGAATTTCAAAGCTTGACGATCTGAGCATTCCAACAGTGAAAATTTTGTTGTAAACACTGGAATCATCGTTATGGTTCTACTGTACAACAAGCGGGGAACCCGAATGCTGAGTCGTGATTACCATCTACCAAACTTACCATGTTGTTGGACAGGGCGGTAGACCTACCGAGATTGGCTGTCTGTACGTTTTTTTATCCGTAGTGACGTCTTTTATTTGCTTCCTAGAATTTCGGTATTTTTACAGAGTACACCTTTTATTTTCATTTGTTTTGGATACAATTATTGTGACCCTGGCAATTCCTGGTTTCACGCACTTTCAGTGGAACTTTAACCGTCTGAATGCGGATTCTGCCCGCTAAAGCCCGAGTTCTTTTACACACTGAATCACACTTCACAAATTTACGTGATTACATGGCCACCTACATCGACGGAGCATAGGGACATTTGTGCCATCGGACTGAAGAGAATCTTCCGCTAGTGGTTGGAAACAGACTTGTGCGCAACGTTGTGACGCAACCAAACAGCAGCCCGCAAACAGCCAATGTCATCAAGTTCTCGACAGTTATTCATTTGTTCAACTCAAATTAATTCGGATTAAGTGCTTCCCATCCGTTATGTAACATACCACTAGAGATTGCTTTCGTTTGCAGAGGTAGTTGCAACACATGCGTACAGAACTACATGTGTAATGAGTTGACCGTAATGGTATGTACTTAGATTGGAGTGCCCAGTTTTGTCCGTCTTTTTTACAACTACCGTTTGAAAAAATCTCTTCTCAATATATACCTACGCTCCGCGGCAAGATGTACTTGTCAGGGTACAGTGGAACGATCTCAAGCGGTACCATAGTGCGGTATTGCATTTCTGATTTCTGTTTTGATATTAGTAATTGATGTTTTTATGTGCAGAAACAAATCTTTCTGTTGCTTCCTTCCCCTCATTGTCGTAGTAGACGTACCGCCTCCGTTGCATGCCTATGTATCACTATATGCAGCCTATGCGATAAAACACAGTGGTTTCTGTCAATCCCGTAACATCTCTTCAGGACTAGCTGCTTAGATTATCAACAGTAAAGATGAGTGGTTCGAGGCCTGAACGTGAGTTTAGAAAACCTGGCCCATATGCGATCTGAGAATTTACGATAACAACGTTGACCACATAATTATGAGTGGGTTGTTGCATAACACTCGCATACATCGCTCATGTGATGTGCATTAATTTCACGTTTTTCATTGACTTCGTTTGCAATTGTCTTTTTGCTCTGACTTAACCATTCCTGTACTTTTTACATACTTTTGTGGCTGCACATTTTTTCTTTTCAGCGCAAACTATCTCGTTGGCGCCAGCCTTCATTGTATTGCCCATGCGACATGTTTTCTGGGTATGTTTGCAGGTTTTCCATTGAAATCATTCAAAACGTTGATACTGTCTGTGGCTTGCCTAACAATTTGAAAATGTGCATGATGGGACCTTCTACCAAGTCCTCTGCCATGTACCAGCTTAACGCACACTTGATATCAAACATCCTTTTATCCTGGAAAACATAATACGTGGGTGTTTAAGCGACAGTCACGTGTACGAAATTTCGAATATTAGCCCATTTACATCACCTGCGTTGTGTACATTGATCGTTGACTATTATCCTGGGTGTAGTTAGGTGAACTCGGTGGGAGACCACGCAAACGATTTTCACCCACTTGATTCAGGCTGAGATTAGCTGGATAGTGGAGTAAAGCACCCAAAATTTGGCCCAGCTCACTTATCCACTTACTGATCGATACGTCGGTAAAACGTATTGCTTTTATTAATGGCTCTGTATTCAGTTCGAGGCAGTTGTCATCAAGAAGAGGAGTGTTTCCACATCAAACGTCATAGTTTGTTTTTATTAGTAACGCCATTCTTAGAATGTCAGTTTTTACCACAGAAGGAACGTCGCTCACATTCAGTCATAACTTTCATACCCCTGTAGATCTTCCTGGTGGATATATGGTTGGACTACCATTTTAGCCTTTCTTCACAGATCTTGGGTTCGATTCCTTGGCACACGTCGTGTTGGTGAAGTTGAACCAGCTGTGCACCACTTTTTTGATGATCACTGGGACCAACCTGTTCTAGTGGTGGTTTTATTTGATGTGGTTTTGAGGTTTGATCCGAACTTATTGTTGAACTGTTCGGACTGTGTTGCCTGGATGATCTTGTTCTAGTTGTTTTTGATCTGTGTTTATTTTCATTTTCGGCTCCGCCCATCTGTTGTTTTTCCCGTCACCATTGTTTACTGGAACGACTTATGATCAATCGTTTAGATTACAAGGTTTAGACGCTCAGCGTTTATGTGAATTTCTGCTGTCTCGCTTATTGCTTTTCCAAATTGATTCTTGTCGTTTTTTGTCCCCAGCGGGTTTTTGATTAGAATTGCTTCATTTCATGTCTCTGCCTCCTCTTAAAAGACAAACTGGTTCTCCCCCTGTCCTCTGTCTATTTGCCCTCTTTCTTTAGTAATCGCAATCGGTTGAAACGGAGTCTTCACGCGTTGTTTCACACTCCGCAGAACAACATCCGCATTCACCTGGTGCGTTGTTGGTGAGAACAGCCCAGCTCATAGCATGGTGTTCGTTGGGACTGGGTGAGCGCGAGATATGCTTGCATGCGCAATTTTCAGTTGCCCATCCGCTCTCCAGTCTACGTCTAATTTATCCTAATCTATTCTACAGCTTGTAATATTTCTGGCCCACACGTGTGTTTTTTACTTGTCCTGACGGTTTCGTTGTCTTGTGATCCTCGGTTCAGATTCCGCTTGACGATTATTGTCTGGATTTTTGTTTGCGATCTTTGTGCTATGCACCAACGGAGTTCGTACTATGTTGGGCTTACTCATGGTCGGTGATTGATGGTCGTGGTACTAAATCGCGTCGTTTATATATATATTGGAACATCTTTCATTACTCGAAGAAGCATTGAGTACTTCCAAATCTCGCTTGTTTAGCTTCAAAGGTATTATTGTGTCATCTCGTAAGTTGTTTGGTCATCAGTTGCTCTTCTTCTTCGAGTGAGTTCTTATTTACAAGTCCCTCGTTCGCTCCAACCTCTCGAGTCCGGTCCAGTCTAGAGAGCGTCACTGCAACTGAATTGTCTTCGGCCACTTACACCCATCCAGCGAACAAGAATGCTTCCATGTGTACGAATAAGGAAAAGTGAGATAAATAAGGAATAATCGGCCTCCTACTGTACACCTGAAAAAACTTGCAATCACTTCTACTTTCAAAGGTGTACGCAAAATGGTCTAATGAGGCCACCGACCAACAAATTCGCTTTCTCTGAGGTAATGCTAAGTTTGCTGAGCTATTCCTCGTGTAACGTTTGCTTAGGTGGTTTACGGTATATTTATCTGGGCTTTGGTTCAGCAGATATCCGATTTGTTTCCAGTTAATAGCGATGCTCAACAAGGGTTCATCCGGGATCTACTACTATTCGATTTTTCGTCCTTGATTTGTCAGACATTGTAATATCACTACTGCAGCTGTACGCGGATGTTTCAAACAGTTACCGAATTCTGTAGGGTCCGCGGGAGATTGGTGCACTTCAAGACGACTTGACTTCATCCCGTGACCTCATAGTCAACCGAAACAGAACTTTTTTCAACACTTGGCTTACTGACTGGCCCATGGCTAACGGAAGAATTTGTGGGCGCTTTCACTCTAAAGTAGGCTGTGGAAAATGTTCCACAGTCTACAGCTCTACTGTATACCCTTACATAAAATCAAACATACAGGCTTTCGTCTGTGCCTAAAAATGACGTTGCTCTTGAAAACATGCAAATATGGGGATAGTATGAGAGCCATAGGGTTCCGGACGTATTGCTTATCTGAAGAAGTGTTAGTATTAAACCAGTTCTCAATTAATTACGAGCATTTGATGAGATGGTAGGGTACAGGCTTCTGAATATTTCTGGCAGCCTACTGACACACTTTCCGTCACTAGCTTGGGTTGAGCGAATGGGGTTTTCCTTTTAAAATGTATTCCAAATGGTTGGTGGACTTTGTAGCTAGAATTTGTTCTGAGTTAGACTCTGACCACTCTAAAGAACACTACTTGTCTCCGCAATCGTGGTTGAGATCATGCTTATGATGTTCAGCTGGCGTGATCATTCTCTTAGCCACCTCCTCGGCGCACTCTCACAGGTCACCAAGTACGTGTGTGTGTCTGCTTGTTTCTTGTTGTCTGTTTGTGTGTGTGCTGACTGGATTCGTATATTGCTTCAGTGTGTTGGTGCGCAGCGTGCCGTTGTCTCAGTTCATTTCGTTCCCCTTTCAACTGTTTTATTCTCATCCTTAAACTGCATAACAGATTTCATCATTCAATCGTCTGGACCACGTATGCCGCTTTTTTCCATACCAACCTGCGCAGATAGTTGAGCCGATTGTGTTATATATTGTTGCGTTCGAATAGGTGACCTATTGACCAAATACCTTATCTAGCGGTCGATAAAACTCGGAGTATTTTGTGGAAAATCTGTCATATGCTGTAAAGTGCGAAGCGATAGGCTGAACTACACCATAAAATTTCAAACAAACGAAATGTAAGTATCGAGAAAAGAAGGAACGAGAACAACTGGCCGTCAGTATCAAATGAAGGAACACTGTCAACGAACATATAGCCTGATTACTTTTATTGGTCTCCTCAAATGTTAAACGTCACGATAAAGCGAAACACAGGACTTTGGAAAAGCGTTAATGAATTTGACTGTTTCCAGCTTAATTAGATAAGGATGTAATGCAGGGAGATACTCTACCTAGGTTTCAAATTCGCACATTCCAATGATGTGGCGGACGGCTAGTTGACATTCTTATTTCAAGGCCTAACCACCTAAGTCTATGCAAACCTAAAGAGTGAGCAAAGGAACTCATCTGACACTCACTTTCAAATACTCGCTTCTTGTTTACCGGTTGGTACCGCCCGATGTTAGCGAGCGAACACTGATACCGATTGTCACACACCTGAAGATGGTTCACGACTTTTATTCTGAGCGGCTGGATTCTGCAGTCGTGAAGCAACATAATCCCCACAGATGTCGTACCTGAGCAATCCCTAATTTTCATAGAGATCATCGATTGGCCGGTACCGCAATAATGTTGCAGATCCGAGCTTTAATGTAATTTTCCATGTCCCCTGTGCTGCTTGTATAGTTTTCTGGGTTCCCCTAACCAGTGGACAACCTTTATAACTTTATTACTTAACAGTAGATCTACATAGTTGCATCGGAATCGCTTTATACTCTGAGGCTTCAAAGCTCATTCCGAATTACTTTTCTGAATGGGACGTAGTTTCTACCATTGTCTGTGCCATCGGAAAATGGTTAAACATTGCATAGTCATGGTTAGTCATTTTTCCACCAGGTAAGAAGTCAACACTAACA
Source organism: Paragonimus westermani (assembly GCA_008508345.1). Classification (NCBI taxonomy): domain Eukaryota; kingdom Metazoa; phylum Platyhelminthes; class Trematoda; order Plagiorchiida; family Troglotrematidae; genus Paragonimus; species Paragonimus westermani. The sequence continues at coordinate 43,968 of QNGE01002158.1, forward strand.
CTTGCTGAGTGGCACAGATAGTCCTTTCTTATCTTGCCCATGTGAGAAATGAATAATAATGATGAAAGTGGGTATTCATAATGTGGAGCATTGTTGTTGCTGAGGCTATGAGGTAGTTCATCGTTGATCTTAACGTGTGCTGAGGTATAAGATAAAACGCTGTTCCATTGAACCGAATGCATCTTTATATTCGAGAAAAGCGGTAATCGTTATCCGGCGGTACGTATGACGCAACTCCAGAATTTGCCGGAGGATGAAAATTTAATCAATGTATTTTCGGCCGAGACGAAACCTAGCCTGCTCTTCCATAATGCCTGCCTCACAAACTGCTGTGAGTGGATAAGGTATGATGGATGTCATAACGCTAGCAATGACTGGGTTCAAGCTAATTTCCTTACGGTCTTCGCAAGAACTCCTGGCTCCTTTCTCCAAAATGGGAACTTTTGACGAGCGACCCCTGCAGGTGTTCGTTGTCGTCCACCAAATGTGAAAGCGGCTGAGTCGAGGCCTCTATTGACGCGCCTTTATTTTCCTTGAAAAGTGCTGGCGTTAGATCATCTGGGTCTGTAGCTCTATTACGTTCGAGACCCGGACTGCACTTGCGATCCTCAGTTTTGTTTGACTGTTCTAGTTTTACCGACATTGTAAGTGTGTAGCGGTAACACATTAGAAGCAGGTGGTCAGTTAATGTGACCCTCAAAGCGTTTCGCTAAGCACTTCAGCCTTCTTCATTGTGGACGAGTGTGATGCCTGCATCGCTGACAGCTACATTGATGCTCGAAAATCTTGCAATAGTCGTACGGATAGACCAGAAGAGTCTGCGAATGTTCCCTGAAACAACAGTGTTATGAATGTGCACTTATGTATGTGGGCTTGGATACCATCAAATCTTTCAGACATAGGCAACAGAACGATAGGGTTCCTCAACCAAGGCCTTACGCTCAACATCTTATACCGCGAGGCCAAGGGAAGTGCATCAACTGTGATCACTTGTCAGTGGTTTCCGATTTACGCTAACCACAATCCCCTACTATTTACTTCGGTTTGCCATTTTCTAGTAATCGAAATATCGCCCAACAGACTTAGTGATTTATGTGACTTCAGCCTGGAGAGAAATCCTAATTGTGTGACCACGGAATGAAGTCAACAGGACAGTTACTATGTCTTTTCTCAAGGCGATCGAATAACCGGAGCGTTAATCTCAAACGAATAGCGTTAAGCGTTTACATATGACAATCCAGTCGTGCCTAATGCTGTGCCAATGGTGCAGTGATCAAACCGATTATCTCGTGTAAGTCTGGCTGGATTTCCAAGTCTGCCGTGACAAGGATATGTACTACTGACAACCTCTAACAAAACCTAAACTCGGGTATAGTGCTCCTATCCGAAAAGGGCTGACTGGGAAGTCCATGGGAATGTTACAGCCTTGACCACTCGTGAGTGTTGTTCAACTCGTGTTGGTGGATATGTTCGTGGTATGGTCTGAATGTGACTTGGGTTGCACGTTCCTGAGCTTTTGATTCAAAAAGCTCAACCTGCTAGGCGGCTGGGTGAAGCACGGACTTCACGTATATTTTGTGGCCATCATCTGTAATTTGGTTCACGTGCTCTTCGGATGAGTTCCATTCACCGAGGATTCTCAATACGCCATGCTTAAAGTTTCAACGAAAGCACCCTACTAATTCAAGGATTCTTTATGAAGGCTAAGCAACTGTAGATCTGTCCAGCTGATAAGTCCACGACCAGCAGATTTGTTACGATACCTGCTTCCTTTTGCCGGGCAAATCGGTTCATATGCTCTTTGTAGACACATGGAATGTGGGCTCTATAATACTTCGTTTTTTTCTCATTCGGACTTCACGTTGGCTGACAATGTCGTTTGCATACGTTTGACCGTCTGTAAGTTATTCAAAATGTTTGTGACAAAAACCCTGTCAGCGCACCTTAAGATACAGAATGCTTTTTTAACTTGACAAGAGTTTGTATCTGCGCTGTCTAGCGTCAATTACACATTGTTATGTATGCAATCGGACGCTTGATGAGGGTGTTTCATTGTCATGTTTTCGACATGAGGTTTGCGAATGAAACACGCCTTTGATAACGAAGGAGGTTAACTGTCAATGTTCAAACGCTTCATGATCTGCGACGGACTAAGGTTTGTGTGCCGCGATTGCAACCAATCAGAAGACAGTTTTCACCTTTCTCATCGGTCGATACTGCTGGTTTGGAAGGTTTAACTGCTATTTTGAGTGGAAGCTGACGCCATTCAAGGTGCAGTATATTCCTTTTCACCATATAGGCCAAAGATTTCCTCTTACACAAAACTTACCCTCGATGCCTTGTAATGTTCTTGCAGTGGGACCTTTTTTTGTCGTGCGGACACGTGACAGAATCCTTAGCTCGTGTAACACAGGGTTGCAATGACTTTTCATAACCGGTTGCTATTGCATGTGATTGGTTATTCAGTACCACAGTCAAGTGTTCTGGATTAGCCTTCTTTGATTGACTAAATAAAGCAAGACTGCCGTTCTCCAGCTGGCTGACTTTGCGGTGCTCATCGATTAAAGCGATGGTATACTGATAGTTGGCTTTGAAATATCTCAACAATCGGGTAAACATCGCGAGGGTCCAGACATGCTGTGACATTTAACTCAACTTCGCTAGGCACGTTCACGATATCGGCAAAGTGCTTCTTATAGTGGTGTGTGTGAGGCGTAGGTGAGGATTACAATCGACAAACACTCAACATATAAACGCGCTTGATGATGGGCAACTATCAAAATCTATTTTGTCTGTGGACTGGCACGGGAGTGCACCAATGTCTCCTCAGTATTCTTTAGCTGATGGTTGCTTCAACCCTCGATACGACGTCGGGTTCCTTCTGAACGAAGTATTTTCCTCTTCCTCGATTTTTCCAAGCTCCATTTATCCTGTTGGTTTTTAACTGAGGTGGTTTCAGTCAGAAATATGCGGAGTTTCTTCCTCAGCTGTGTTTTTGTGAAATGAGTTTGTTCGAACAAGCTTGACCATGTGGTATCACTCGCTTGGTTCACCGGTCACACCGTGCCATTGTGTATGTACCCGTTATCGATCAATCTGCACTTTGAAGTGACCCGCCTGTTGTGTAGCACAGTCGCATTTTTTTTACATTTACCGCCGATTTTTATAGCTGAGGTTACATCTACTTATGTTGGATCAGCCTTCTCTTCTCGTCCTCTGTTTGTCATAACTAATTGCACTATCGGATCACCTGTTTATTAGAAAAATGCCGTGCCTGTGTGCACTATTGGTGTGTTTATATTCAACCAACCGATCGGGTGACTGCCGGGAAATAAAGTTTTATATCGTGCCTAAATCATATGGTATCAGTTAGCCGGTTCGACTAGACTACATTACAGTACGTTTGGTTTGTTTACTAATGCTGTTACTACTGACTGATCCGTTGTAAACGTTAAAAAGTTCGTCGATCGCTTGTTTTGTTTGCTTGTCAACGTATTTTGTGTTTTGGCCAAAAACGCATTCAAACCTGTTGATTGGAGTTGCACTTCTTCACTCCTCATTCCCTACGCTTATTTTTGTGCGCTCCTTACTGAACTCCTATTCACAGTATCACTGACTACGGTTCGCAAGGTTGTGGGTCCGAACTCCATCGCATGATAACAAGCACGGCGACGTAGTAGTTAAATATCCCACCTCATCCGTTCATTACAGGATAGCGAAGTAATATTTTCACACGAACAGGATCGTCTGGACTGGGGACTGGAGCGCTTTTTCTTCCCAACCGTTGATCTTCCGGATAACGTGAATGGAGGGCATAGTCTGATCACAAGTGGACAACCTTTGAGCGAACTGGTAGACAGGCAAAAACAGAAGTAGGTACCTGACGTTTTTATAATGCGATTGTTTGGCTTCGTGCTTTCAGTCGACCTCTGTTTTATTCTCACATCACATATTGTGTGCAATTTTCTGACGCTTCCGATGACTAGGTGTAACTATATTTCTTGGTATCTTCGTTTTTCATTCTCCACCACGCTTTTTTGTCTATGTATCAAGGTTAGGCAAGCCATATGCAACTCGATAGCTTTTTAATGAATTAAGAGTACGGTGTTTTTTATATGCCGTAATTTTAGAACGTAATTTTTAGAACGCGTTGCTAGATTTCGGGGAAAATTTGCCATTGTTCTCTTTTTCTGAGCATGACTAATCTGGAAGTAACAGATACCTATGCTTTTAATTCCGCTAGCTTTTTTGAGACTGGTTGTACCCTTAGAAAGCAGTTGACATTCGTGAACTTTTAATCCCGTAAACCACGTTTCATGAGCTTGCTTTTACACGTATACGTACGAAATCTTTCACTCATACGCCTCCCGGTCCTAATACTTCGTGTTTTTATTTGACACGGAACGTATGAATGAAACCGTTAGTAGCGCAGTGCGAAACACATCTTGGATCTGTTTGAGCTAGTAACAGCCATCTAAGTTTTCAAAGATAAAACTTTAGTCCACTCAACTACATGCGATGGGTCAATGACATGCACGACTGTTGAGGTTGATTTTATCACCCCCGGTATGTTGGAGTTGGTGATCCGCAAAGGGTTGCCGCACTTTCTTAAATGTCTTTCAACATATAATATGTCCAGTGGAGTTTCCGTGCTGCTGTGGATGGCGATCAAAACAGTGATCCATGTTGCGTCTTCTAGTAAGTGTGAAATCAAAGTTTTCTTACCCTCACTGGTGTTGTCGTCATGGGCACCGCTTATGGCTCTCTCACGTTAGTCAGCTCACCTTCCCTCTCCTCTACGAGACTGATGAGTGGAGTTTTTTTCTATCCTCAGATCTCCGAAATCCTTCCCTGCTCAGATGAACCTTAACGAATCATGTGACTGTACCAGTTTGTTTGTGCTCATCATCAGTTCGCGGTATGGATTCAGAATGATTGCTACTATCCTCACTGATTTGTAGCGTTCCTATTTATGTTTAAGCTCCTGAACGATATTTTGAAAGGTATTTTGGATAGGACTTCGCAAGTGTGGTTAGCTAAAGTGCTGTTGACTAGGCGGTTTACAGTCATCTTCCGTTTGCATATTACTGGTTTGTTATTGCTGAAGCAGCAACTCGTATGACACTAGCTGTTAGTCGCTTTCAAGGTCGTATGTTTGTGCATATGAATTTGTCGTGTATGTGGTACGACAGTAAACAGTGTTATGTGCACGACTTAAGTTTTCACTTGTAAATGTTGAAAAATCCCTGGGAGGATCATTTGCATCGGCTGTATTGTACTTGAACGCTGCACGATGATTGTGTCCCAACATTCTTCTGAACTAGCTTCAAACACTTACATTCTAGCAGCCCAATTGATCCAGTAGTTGGCGTCGATACTGCAAAACCTTCACGATTCTATGGGTTGTCGTTCGATTCAGAATGCCAAAGACTTAGAACATTGACAGTGGATGGACAGTTACCGTATGTTTTTATTCTATGGTATATGTAAACAAATGCGGTCTGCACGTTCAGTATCTTACAATGCTTGGAGGCGAACGAACAGTATGAGTTTTGTTTTGTAACAAAGTCTACCGGTGGCTTTAATAACCTAATTCATTTTTTTGACACCATACCTGATGATGCTGTTACCTATTCTTCTTTTCCTTTGTCTTCATCTGCTTTCCATACTGAGGGAAATATCACCTTATTTTCAGCATGCCATTGTTGTTTGACTCTTATTCTATGGTTTTGTATCAGGTGCAAGGTGCACGCTTGTCCATTTGTCGACCATCGAGATCGTTTGGTTGATGGTCTGCTCGTGGATGCCCTACTACATGAATTCGATTCCGTTAAGGATTTCGCTGCTCCCATCTCACTTCATTCGGGCGATCGCGCCACCTTCTCGATGGATTGCAAGTTACATAAGGAGGTTCCGTTAAATGGTCACTTAGACGAAGCAGAAGAAAACCGAAATGGCACATCCACTCATCGGAAAAGTATGACCTGTGACATGTTTAGTTTCAATTCTGTGTTAGTGCTAACCAGTTAATTCTATCCGGTTTGTGCTGTCCGAATGTCTCATTAAAGAAGAATCTTTTCATTCGATTTGCACGTGCGTATGCAAGAACCCGTCGAATCTGCGTAGCTTATCCCGGGTCTTTAGGCGCATACTCGTAGTTTTATCCTTTTTGCAATTATTAACTATATTGCAAATTGCGTATACAGAAGGACTTTAGAAGTCACACGATTATTGCTGATGCTCGAAACTGGATTCCATTTTACTCGCACGCATGCAGCTAAGCGACTTCTGGAATGAAGTCTATTCTATGAATGTATGCACAACTAACTGGGTACGCGACAGATATGGTCTCAACACTTCCGTCAATGCCCACTTTATGAAGGCGTGTATATTGGTGCGTGAAAATTGGTTTCCTCCATTAGTTGAAAAAAAAGCGAACTGAATTTTGTAGATACTTACCGACTGTTTCGTGCGAAACTCTTCCGAGTGTATATATACCGTGTGGCAAAACTATAAGGTTGTGTTTATTGGACTGGTTTTCATAGTATGCCGTCTATAAGAATATTTTTGTGTGTGATCTGGTGTCCGAGTATATTACATGACACATTACTAGGTTACAACTCGCCTAAGCCGTACTTCTGTTGATGTTTGCCAGAAAGATTATGTGATTCAATGTAATTGGGCACTAATCATGAGAGTGCACGTTCATGTTGCTCAAGTGTTCTACAGATCGGTATATTGTTATAGATGTCAGAAGCTGCCGTTCATAACTTAAAGCGCACCGCCTGAGATAAAACTAATCAAGCAGGATTTCCAGTCGCTTCATCTGGATTAGATAGGCTCCGAATCTGCCGTGAAAGTTTCTGCTTCCCAAAAAGTCGTTTTATTTGCCCCGAAAAAGGCCTAAAGCATTAATATTTTGCATAACCTTCAAAGTTGGCACGGACGTATGGTTCTCCGACTTTCACGGGCGTTCTCGACCTTTCGTTACATTTTTTGGCATCCGCCTACATACTCGTTTTCTAATTGGGGTCACGTTGTGTTGTCTGGTTTATTTTTTTACCTTGCTTTCGTATTAGTCACAAACCCTATGCGTATAAACTAGTTTTTTCACCATGTTATCTTCGGATTGAACGGTGTGATAAAACTCTGAAGGCCAATCATCTTCTTGTCTTCATGCATTAGCCTTGGATGGTTGGGTTGATTGGGAAGTTCCGAGTTAATCGTGTACACTACGTTGTCTGTTATTCATTGTCTATAACCGCTTCTGTGTTATCCACCGTGTCCATAGCCATTGTTCAATAATCTGTTATAGTTAACTTACGCGCGCATAGACCGTAAATCGAGTTACACCAGAGTGGTCCAATCAGCACCTAACAGAGCGTTGATGGCCTCAGAAGTTAGTTCGACGCTTGAGTTACATGTTTTGTCACGATATACATGACTGAATTCCCACAAAGTATCCTCGATGTCCCACTGAAAATTATTCTGAGGAGAATGTGCTAGCAACTCTGTTGAGTGTGATGCTCCGTTCTGTTCTAATCATTACCATAGGTAATGGCTTCCATAGTGGATTGAACGCCATGTTTCTTGGATTTACCAGCAGGATGCTGTTCTGTTTTTAAACGATAACACATCACTGTGGGTGGACTGGCTGCATAGAGCTACTGTTGTCATGAGTTCCTAAAGTGTTAAGTATATTCCAACAAACAGCTCACTGATAAATTGGAGACTCGTCGATTAAAAGTCCAAATTCGACAACCGTTACTGACATAATGAAGAAGTTCCTATCGCAATTTGTTGCATCATAAGTGTGTTCAAGTAGAGCGTGACTAAGTTTCTGTGCATTTCAGATTTTAGATTTTTCTATTTATAGTCAAGATTGCAATTATGCTTGTGAACCTCTGAAGACCTTTAATTGAGCATCGTCCTCAAAGACAGCAATAAATGTGGTTCACACTGATGCTTAACTGCCATACGACCATGAGGAGAAAGCAAGGTCTACCCAGGAAGTAAGTGAAAGGAAAGAAAGGGACTTACCAACTGAATGCGACTGTCTATACTCAAACACTCAACCCCAGTTCGCCTACACCTTGCAATTAAACAACTGACCTATAAGTGAAAGTGTGGCGTCCTCAACAAGATGGCTTCTTTACGGCTTTTACTGCTCCCCTCCATTATTTGCACCCAATCCACCTACAACACGACCAACACAATGACAGCATTCTCAGAACTTGGCCTTACTGGCCGTCATTCTACTTGAACTCTCCAACCACCCACTCTGAGTCACTTGGGCCCCATCCGGGGATATTAAACCGACCTATGGCAACCAAACTGCTGATGAACGACTTCATTTCTCTAAGCCAAGTCGTCCTTTATCCATGTCACACCTTACGCGACTTCGCCACAGCATTCCAAAATAGTGCCTGATGTGCAAACCCAAAGATTGGATGATGGCACTTGTTACCAAATATGCACTTCCTAATCTCCTTATTGATTAACCGTTAGTGCTACCCAACGCGAACGATGGAACGCAAGCATCAACATTGTAGTATCACAAGACTGTTTCGTGTCTTCTACTCTGAGCGGCCAAGTCTCGAGGCCGTATAGTAGCACAGCTGTCACAATCGTCTTATGTACCCGACCATTAAGCTTAGAAGAGATGGCTATCTTTTGTTAAGAAAAATTTCCAGATTGGCGAATTTCGCCTCTAGTATTAGAGGTCGGAGCTTCTATTTATTTCCCTACACATTCGTCGATGCTGATGCAACCTTATAAGGATACAAACCAGTCAACAGTCACCACAACTTCACTATCTAACATTAAATGTGCATAGTTACAGTCGTCTTGCAAAAGCAGTTGGGAGACTGCGAAGCGCGTCTGGAAATATTTAGAGAAGTGCGAGGTGGCCCCCTAGCATTGTCTTTGCTGCTTGTGCTGCTAGTTGGACAAGCATTCGAGAATGCCAGAGTCCATAGTCGGACGACCGAATTGAAGAACGTTGTGAAACAACAATGACATCAAAATAAGCCACTACCACGTGTGAAAGTTTCGATGCAATGCGGTTCGATAGATTTCATTAGCTCCCTTCGAGTAACCATTTTATTGAGTACCTTTACTGTTTTGTCGTGTTTTTTTTGAGGACTCTTCTAAATCATTTTTAATGAACATGCCGGGAGTTTTCTGACTGTTCGGATTAGTAGTGCCTTGGCTTACCACTTAGTAGATGTGATACTTTCATAGTTCTATCACTAAGTCTATGGGGCAAGTAAAGTGAGCCATCGAGGAACTATACCTAACAGGAATGAGAGAACGGTTATTAAGTCTTTGGAAGCACAAAGCTTCACACACTTGTTTCGGAATGCAGGTTCGACATGAGTCAGTTGATGATGACTTTCTCGTGAATTACAGCAAGCACGAACTGATGTGGGTCTATATATTCAGAGGTGAAAGTTCACCTGATGTATTGATCAAAATATATATGGCAGCTGGTGAGATGATAAGTTTGCGTGTACCCTAAACGAACTTGCGACCATTTTTTGAGCACATTCCTTCAATACTTCTTCCATTCCCTGGTAATCAAGTACCTGTGTGTCCTACCGATGTAACTTTCAGCGCAGTTACATGTGGCAGTTTGAGCTGACGTTAACAGTTCGTTCTCAGTAATTAGAGTATACAAGCTCTGGTTTATTATCGTATTTGTTATTTATTGCTGATCAAAATGTTTGAAAAGGAGGTTGCACAAATATATACATTTTTGCTTGAATGTAGAATGCTTGTCTTTCAGAACCTTAGTGGTTATTCTCTGAAGGACAGTTTCTGAGCATTCTTATATCTGTTGACATGTCTGTTGCGAAAATCATTTTACAGTGACGTGACACATTTCGGTTGTGAAGATATCACATTTGTTTTTTAGCTGATCTGGGCAGAAGTCATCACGAATTAGATACTCTGTCTCCTTTGCCGCCCGTCGGCTCGATACTTGATCGAATTCTGGCTGTGCAGCTGCTTAGCCGAGATGACATCTGCTTCATTGTCTCACACTTTGAGCGCGTTTGTAAATATTTGACCTCCCGGGGACTCACCTGGTAAGTTTTTCGTATATATATATGTGTGTACTCGTGTGGCGCCGTTGTGTTGAACTCACGAATTCTTCTTTTTGTGAGCGAACATAGCTCATTTGTCAATTTTAATTGATCATCCACAATTGATCGCATCTCTCGTATTCTCTTGGACTTTACGGACAACCCATTTCGTTGAGGCCGGGCGGAGGTTCCCGAATCTCTATGCGCACATATCAATGGAGTCGAATCCCTCTACAGAGGTTGTTGCGAGTTGAATGGCACATTAAAACTGGCTGTTGTTTGGTCTTTGATTAAAATCTCAAAGTGGTGCTGTGGAAATTCTGATACATACAGCATGCTCAAAAAAGGTTGTTTCACGAGAACAATGAAATCATACAACCAGATGTTTTGCATTGACATCAGCTCACTATGCAAATGTTCCTACTGTCTTTTGATCGCCCACTTTTAAATCTCCACATGCATATTCTCTCATGCAACTTTCAATAGCCGAGTCGGATAAACCGAAGTTTGTTTGACCGTACAGTAATCGTCTTGTTAATTCTAGTCGATGACCTCACGACCAGAAATTCTCCCCCAAGTTGAGATCACGAAAATCTCCATACTTACTGAGCAGTATTTTGGTCATTGATTAGTGGTAGAGGATATTAATTGACAGAATTTCAATGTCACTTAAGATTGCTTGCAGCTTCGGCCGTCCTCTGGAGGCAACCTTACAACCCGAGTAGTAATCACAAGCGAATGTAGGTGAACATTTTCATATAATGATTCAGCTATGCCTAGTGTGAGCTTAGTGACACAGTGGTTGCTTCATGAGATCTTAATCGGAGTTTGAATCCCGGTCGTGGCAAGGATATACACTACCACTACTCTAACAAGAGGAGCGCTTTCCCTCGAAAAGAACTCACCAAAAACTCAACGGGAATGTAACTGTTGAGGACGATTGTGGGTGTCGTATAATGTGTGCAATGATCATCGAAGGTCACGTGTTCGAATGACACCGGAAGTACGCGGTGACAACAGCAATAGCAAATTGTTTCATTCACTCAGAGTGGGTGTATACACAACCGATGCAGATATAAAATTGTTGTGGATGTTAATCATTTCCGTTGTGTCAGGTCCGAACCAATTTTATTCGTTCGTCTAACATTCATTTAAAAGGGAACCTCGAGGAGCAATTGTTTTCGGTGATTCACCATCAAATCAAGTATGTAATGGTAAAAATTAGATATCAATGACAATTAGTCTCAGCTGTTGCACTCCCACATACTTCCCAATCGGTTCCTCTTTGTAGAGGAACCCTATACTCGAGTTTTGCTCTTGTTGGAGCTCATCAGTAGTGCCTATCATAGTCACGGTTATCAGAATTCCAGGCACATATTCATGAAACAACCGACTTGATCACTGCGCAATTTTCCTCACACTAAGTACGACCGAATTGTATGCGAACGCTTAACCCCATTCGTTTGTGATTAATGCTCAGGTTGTCCGATTGCCTTGAGAAGTGACACGGTCCCTGTCTTGTCAACTCTACTTGGTGACCCCACTGTTATTGGTCGTTTATTTTGAAGTGCAATTTCCACGACCTCGCTCAGGTTTAGGGCCCTGCATGAATGACAAAGGTAAACCAATTTCTCCACAGGATTAACTAGTGCGGATAACTTCATAGTCATCAAATGAGAGTTTTTCGTGTGATATATTGGTAACACAAGAGATAGAAAGGTTTTTCAAAATCAAAAGACCCTCCAGGGCATCGGATTGCTAACATAGTCAAAGCTGATGCATCAGGACGGAAGAATGTCCTTTCATGATGAGGGAACTGTCAGAAGATGATAACAGTCAACGTCCAGTTTCCCCCACAAACGCGTCACAGATTTTGAGATAACCCAGAATGTTCACTAGGCAAAAGTCAGTGACTGCATAAGTCGAAAAATAGCATGAGGAAGGTTACCTGATTCCACGAAATGTGATGATTGCTGGAGTGTGAGTGATTGAACTCCCGCGACAGTCCACAGTGTGAAAGACCAATTGAGTGGCAGCGTAATGGGAATCGGTCCAGGCAGCCTGGTCTTGGTAGTACTCCACAATACTGATGTCCAGTATTACAGCCTCGTCGTCGCAAACTGCGTTCACATCGGGCTTCGTAAATACGTTGCTGTTGGTAATCATAATTAGGCGAACACTGTATGACCGAGGTTGCGCAGTCTTTTCGCCAGGTCTTTGGCCACATGGTTGTGTGGAGGACAACGCCTGTGGTGTGTGATCCAGCACGATTGAGAAATGTTACGGTGGCTTTCTGGCTGACTGCACGACCGATCACTTAGTGGTCACTTCGGCCACCTCCAGAATTGCGGACCTTAGTTATGGAAGACCCCATTGATGTTGGATGGCGCAAATGAAATCCCGGGAAAAGTGCGATCTGGATAAGATAGCCAACGACTGAAGATTAGAGAGCGGGAAAACTCCTGTAGACCATCACCCTGTAGTGTATGGTAAAGTGTGTCCATCTACACTGTATGGGCTTCCTTCGTGTTCATCACTGCCAGACCCTGAACACATACCGGAACGTTTATGTCTCTCATGATGGATCCAAGTTAATCATATTTGATCTGGTTTTTCGTGATTGGACATTGACTAGAGCGCGGTCGTCCCATTGGTGATTCGCGGGAAATAGGAATGCCCAAGCGAATTTGAGCGTGGACTTAATTGGTTGGCGTCCTTTGGAAGGCGTGACCAGTGACGGCTAAACCGGCGAATTGTGCAGTCAATAGTTTAGAGTATATTGCATTGAGTGGTTCCTCTTGGGAATCAGGTACTGTTTAAAGAGTTAATCGTGCCGATATGGCCTCAAATGTGCTTTGGTAATCTAATCCAACGTCATACGGGGTTACAGTTGATGATTGATGAAGGCTTTTTCCTTCCAGGTGAACGGGATATCTAGGTAGGTCGCCATGTCGGAGGCACTCAGTGGATGGATAATGTCCAGGCCTAATTGAATAACCACCTCAGCAATGGCCGAAGGACCAGGTCGTCAGCGTAGGTGAAACCACTGTTTACTGTGTCGTGGAACTGGTAGCTAAGCTCTGGTTTCGATAGAGCCAACACCTCGTCCATTACCGTCAAGAACAATAGGGGTAATAATGAGTCATCCTGGTGGACACCACACTGAGACAGGAGGCCAGAGTCTCCGAGCATGGCGGACACGTTACGACAAGAGTGAGCAGCACAGTGCGTTAGGTTCTAACGAGCTCCGAAAGCTTGAGCTGATCTAATGGTCGAGTACCGCTAACTAGAATCAAGCATCTTGGACCCGTCTAGCACATGGGCTAGAAGATATTGAACGGGATTTCGAAACAACGCATTAGGTAGTAAGGTCGCCTCGAAGCAATCATTATGACGTAGAAGTGCGATTTACAGAGCGACTGTTGTAAGCGCGTATTTCAGCAATCTGTCAAGATCTTTTGGAAATAAAGTACTAACTTTGCTGAGAGGGGACGGGCTATTCGCTTTAGGGACAAGCGTAGTGCAAGTGATTAAACTACCTGTGTCAGCTTCTATGCGCTTCAAATGTTTGGGCAACAGCCTGTCTAAACCTGGTGTGGTGCTTTCCATGCACTCCAAGGTGCGAGGTACTTCTCCTATGTGCCAGTCCACCAAGGATCAGTCAGAGCGTGATGGTCACTCATCCATCATCCGTAAATTGGTGTGGATGAGCCGGTAGCACTTCAGATCAAAACCCTGGAGTTATTCGTTTGGCCGCGGTTCATTTTGTAGACAAGTATCAATTTCCCGAAAAAAAACCGTAGAAGGCACGTCTTCCTTTGGCGGTACAATGTTTGAATGACTGCTTACCTAGCTTCCTGTCTGTGCTTCTTGGTTATATAGGTTCTTGCTGAAACGTGGGCACATCCCCGAGTGGCAACTCGTCAGGAGTACAAAAAGACTTAGGAAGCATGGATGTTCGTTAGTGATTTTGCATGTACCATAGTGAAAATGTCTATATGAAGACCACGGGCCACTGTTAACAGCTCATCGTTGTGTATAGAAGCCCCGCTTGTAGACTCGGGTTGAACTACCGCATTTCGGACTAAAAGGGGAAAACCACTTGGTGTTCTGCTACTTAGAACTCGATTTTTAACATCATATTTGGCTGTAAAGCGATTGTTTTGTTGGCAGCCAGAACAGAGATTTTCTGCCAATTCAATACCTATGAGCACTTCCGGACACTCTCAAGCGTGTGACCTTAAAAATGCCACAAACCTGTGATGGATTTCACCTACTTCCCGTTCTGCTCCGTCTTTGCGTTCATGCATACGAATGTGTGTCGACAAGCCGGCATTAGATTTGCACATCTCTCCGCGTTCTACATGTAGAAGCACTCCAATAACCCTTCCTGTGTACTGGTGGATGTCAGCACGAAGACGATTTCGGCATTTTCACTTTCTTGATCGATCGTAACCAGTACATTAAAACTAGGTAAAGTGTGTGACCTGTCTGGAGTTACTGAACGCTTGGCTAGTCACGGTTTCCATCGACACTGCCCAGTCGGTACCAGGAGGAGGTGGCTCAGCGCCCTGATCGCTACTATTCTCGGAGATGATATCACAGAAATCAGTGAACCTGTTGGGCGATATTTAGATTACTCGTGAGTAGTAGGGGTTTTTGGTTTATATAAATTGAACACCATTCACAATTGACAACTGCAATCCGCTTTGAGTGGTGTTCAATTTGTGTGAACCAAAATACCGTACTGGTCACAGGTATATGAGTTCAACAAAGTTAAAGCGGAATGTGTAAGTCGCACTACAAAGCGTTTGTCGAAGCGGATCAGAGTACACTGTCCATCGTGGCTCGGGACCGTTTCATCCAAATCCATCAACAGCGCGATCGTCGTATATCTAGCCGATGCTGATCGTCCACTTTAATCCCTTCCACCTACACGTAGTCTACGGCGTTTTAGTCATCCACCTCAGCTTTTTCTGGCATCGGATTTTGATTACCACTAAGTCGATCATCATTCGATTACACATTCTGATTCTCTGTGCATGCAAGAAATGTGTACAAGTCCCGCAGTTTTCGTGACCAAACTAACCATCTACATTTCCTCCTGTATTCAAATCTGTGACTATAAAGTGGTGATGTGTAGAATTCTAAATTATTCAACCTTAACACTAATGAGTGGCGGTTTCAGTGGCTAGGTTATAAACGGTTAGAATGTTATAATTTTTTACATGACTTGATGGTATTCTTCCCATTGTTTAACCACCGTTTTAGCCTTATTTAGTCCGTATACGTTTATTAGTCTGGTGACAAGCTATCGAAAACAGTTCATCACGTTTCTCTTCTTTGTCACTAAGTTTTCATACAGTATATACATCTTTATCTTGCTTTTGGACATCTATAAAATTGACAATGCCTTGATTCGTCCATTCGAAACATGTCAGTTCTTGTTGTCGTCACTCCACATGCTATGCTAATTTAACCGTCCAGTGTTACATGGTACCTAACTCGGCCCACCCACCCCCCGATTCGATCAAAACGTACGCGTTTATTTTGAAACCATTTTATAAAGTCCGCTGACTCAATATCAGTTGATGATGCCCACAAAGTGGACAATGACCTAAGGTCTTTTACAGAGTTCAGCAGATGATACGGTACACGTATCTCGTGTCGATAAATCGCGGCATGTTTCGATAACTAAGCTGTAACCGAGAGGACAGTCACATCTGCTAACCACAGGCTACTGATATCTCTTACATTCGGGTCAACTTTTTTTTATCGGACTAGTTTCGCAAGAGGCATTAAGCTTGAGTTTCGTACTCTTCACGGGTCACAGGCATTTCCCTATGTTGTCGTTCGTTTCCCTGTTTTCAGTTGTGTCCGTGAAATATGGCTCTTTTGTGAACAAGATAAGTGTACACTCACAAATCAATGTCCCGCGGTTCGACTAGTCCACAGCTTCGCCGTCCTCTCACAGTGAAGGAAGAAGAGAACTATCATTCCATTTTTCGATCACTGTGATCATCAGCTAGCAATCAGATACAGACTGTGTGCAGCGGTCCATCGGAAGTAGATGTGAATCCAAGCCAACTGTGATTGGTTAAACTGTCCTACCTCGGGCAATGTTCATACTACTGAAGTGGATCTTAGTGTGAAAATGACAACTATCTCCTTACCACTAACCCTTGTGTAAACGTTCCGTTTTAACCGGGTAAATGCGTAAATATCCCAATATGCTAGACCACTGGCCCTGTGGACGTTATTTCAGATAAGAGGGCAGTTGTTGACCTCTACAGTTGGTCGTTTTCGAAGTTACGCTAACAGGAAGTGTTTTCCATCATACTGTTATTTATTTTCTGAAAATCAAACAGAAAGTTTGAGTGCAGTCTAAATTTTCGACCACTTTCTTATTCAATTTAACCAATTTTCACAGTGTTTGTCAGTTCATAGTGATGTTTTCTCCCGTCAGATGTCTGTCAACAGGCCACTCGCCCTTATTCTCGCCTCTTGTTTGTCGCTCGGTTCGTGATAATTTGCAATGTGATTTCATCGTTCGAAACCGATTTGATTTGATATTTCAACGGCTATCCTCATTCTTCCCTCTTTTTGTTTATATCTCCGCTACCTTCAGGGATGCTTACATGCAGCCTCCGTCGAAGTGTTTTGTACCGCCCACGGATTTGGCTGAGAGCTTTGATATTGTAAGTTGTTTTGGTTTAGTTGGAGTGATTGAATATTCGCGTTTCCCTCCTTGTTCATATATGCGTACGTGATAGACGGCATCTGTTTGCAGATTACCCTGGCACAGCGACCAGAGTCAATAGACTTCTGCTCACTAACGTTACCATAAGTGGCTTGTATTGAATCACGTCGCATTAAGTGTAACCCCGAAGAAATAATGCCGGGAGACGTACAAATGGAGGTTTTGGTGATTTACCCGGCCCATTATCGTTGGCAAAATGGTTCTTTTTGATTGAAAAGGGCGAATAAGTATGCAGAATTTAAGACAAGGAAGGGAATATATGGTAAGTAGTACATCAACGATGTCGAAGAAAAGGAAGGGTAACAAATCACAATAGTCCTGGTTTCTGGAAACGAGGGCGTGTAGTTTACAATACTATGGAGGTCCTTGGTTGACACTAATAAAGAATCGGATTACTTTGCTTGCTCTTAGCATACTCGATGCCTGTACGTTGACGGTGTGCTATGAGTACCCGATGGCCAACTAATCCGAGGTGGTCAGCTCGTTCTCGGCGGCATTGGTTACAGTGTCACGTCGATGCGATCTATGGCAACTGTAAACCTTTTGCAATCGACACGCTCGAATTCCCGATCGCGTAACTGTCGCTGGTCGAATCTCCAGGCGCCCGTTCGGATCGCATTCCTCCAGACTATCCGATCCAAGTCTGCATTTTCCCATGATTTGTGATCGATATTAGTACGCGGACAACCTATTTGGACAGCGTCCGGCCATCGTAACTTCTGTTGTGAGTTGCCCACACAGCCGGGCCTGTCCCGGCCAACAAAACTGTTTGAGTATCAGCACGGCTTCATCCCCGTCCGTGTCCGCTCGGTGAAGTACGTCAGTGTTTAGAACCATGTCCAACCGCCGAGCGCTCCAGATGCAAATGGAAGTAGTACAAATACGTGTTCCGCTGATACGATGTCCAGGTTTCATTGCCGCACGACATCGTGGCCACGCTAGTGCGCAGTAGATGAGCAGCTTGGTTTTCATCTTTAAACTGCCGTCCTCCCAGACTTGTCTCCTAACACACCCGACAACACTTATTTCCTTCGTCAATGGCTCTATCCTCTGCTGTAAACGGGCTGTCAAACGTGAATGAATAATTCGTACCTGACCTGACTCTGCTCCTTGTTGCCTTAACTTCCGCACCCCACTCGTGCGGTAGGTACTTCGCGAATGGTGCGGTATCGTACGATCACGTAACCTTGCATATGGTGGTGGTCGCTTTATGGGTGAGTTCACCTCGCATTGGACTGGGATCGTGTGTTTGTTGTGGTAAACGTATAAGTATAACGCGTGCAGCGCAGACAGTCATTGTTTTGTTGATGACACGATTAATATGAGGTCCAAGGACTGCTGGCTCAGTTGTACCCAACTTACTAATTGAAGTCACGTAGAAGCAACAGTTAGTTCCTCATTGGTGTCAAGTGGATTGTATAGGGAAGGTAATCAAGGATCTTGTTTTTCGTGTAGTCAGTATGGCGCGTAATTGAGCCAGTAACGTCAGGAAAATTGGCAAATTTACCACGGCCGAGTTGCACGCACATGACCACGATTCGAGACTGATACCATGAGGCCCGCCTATAATCAAAAGAATTACTGCGATCAACGAGTGAGCGGCAACCACCATGTTTCTGAGCACCTTATGCCCGGCGACTTATCCAGTTGGTGCTTCTAATGCCTACTTCCGGGATCTCATTTTGGTCTGCAAGCTGCGATATCGATGCTGTAACAGCTCAGTTCCTTCACGATCAGTTCGGTAGAGCGTTCTGACTGCCAACGCTGCCTCGATCCACTAACGCACGCATATTTTGTCTTCGCGAACAAAGTCGTGTGTCTACCGGAGTTTGACGTACGAGGTAACGGAGCAACAGGGTTCTCTTGGGAGACTCTCCGAAGTCAGTGACCCACAAGCTAGCTGCAAGCCGAGTTTCCTAACAAACGAGTCCATCAGTAACTTTGAGTTTGACCTTGTGTGAAATGCCATCTCTAGGCATGACAGTTTGTTTGCCAAAGACAGAAGTTCAACTTAGAGGCACATACTAGCAACTAGGTGATGTTTCGTTCTCAGAAATTAATGCCGTGACCTGTGACCTCACTGTTTGGAAGGTCTGTTGTTAATATCAAGATATCGTAGTATAGCCTGTCGAAGCGGGAACATTGAGATGTCATGAGAGGACGGCTAATCAACAGAAATCACTCCATCGAATCCAGAATAATGACTCTGGTTCGTTCTTTCAGAGAAAGGTGATTATTTTGGTAAGACTTTGTCCATGTTGGTGGAAAGATCTAGGTTTCTAAAGACAGTAAAGGGTAATTATAGGACGATGACAGTATAAAAGTATTGACTAAATCACTTTGAGTTGAAGCAATCAGACATTGTTGATGCGTGCACCTTGGAAAGTATTAGATAGACAGGAACGATCCTACCTTGTTCCGGTGATCACTTTAAAGATCGTAAAGACGAGCTACTTTTAAGACCGATTCTTGATATGTTAAGTTTACCATATCATGCTTCAGCACAATGTTTAATGGGAATACTGGGACCGATCACATCACGACTAATTCCGTTCTGTCTAAAGCACACTTGATTTCGGTGACGCTGCCGATTAAGTGAACATTATGAACTTTAACATGAGTTACCTTGATGTGACCTCTCTTCTCGATGACGTGCTGCCGAGAGAAAATATTGATGTCTCGCGCTATCACATTGTGGACAGTCTAACTGGGCGTCGGTATTCTTGTCGGCAACTTGCGAAAATCGTTACTACTTCGCACGTTGTGCGTTCACTTTCAGTTAACTGAAGATTTCAATGGGTGAAAGGATAATGTGGCTAAATTCGCTGCTTTCCCGTACATTTATGGCCACAGTGGAGTCCTCCCATATCACCGGCAATTGTAATCTGCGCAAGCGCTACGTCAGAGACATTTTATCTGGTCAGAATCGGTTGTAATACTGACTTCAGTTGTACACATCTCAATCGTAAGTTTACCATCGAAGTAAAGGAGACCAACAGGTTACCTTCTCTCAATTTTTTGTCGAGTGGTTGAATTTGTGCATAGTTCAGTGAGTGAAAACGTACTCGGATCGACTACTTTACACACGGCCACAGCTTTGTTTCATTGAACTACAAAACTTGTTTAGTCTGTTTTCTGAGAACCAGAACACCAACAGTTTTTTCAACCGGTCACCCTACACCATGATCTACTGCGTATACGGTACATGTTTGCTCATAGCAGTTATTGTCGGGAATTTCTAGAGAAAGGTATTCTATTTGAAACGCAGTGTTTTATTGCCCAGACAACGGACAAAAAGTCGTTTTTTATTCATTTGTTCAAATATACCCAGGGAATTAATCAGAAGTCAAAACATTACGAACAAGCTTTTTTCGGTATATCATCATGAAGCCGAATAGAGCAGAAATTGTTCAGGAAATATTTGTCGAGCCAGTATTGTGTGGTCTTGGTATGTTATGAACCTAATGTCACTGGAAGACTACTGAAATCGTTAACGTGGCGTTACGCAACTCGTTCCAACGACAACAAGCCGCGGGAAAGTGTTCGCCTAAACAATAGATGTTCTGTGCCCACAGACTAGAGTTTCTCAGCCGGATTGTGGTTCCCACTTTACAAACCAAGATATGACATTTCACACCTCCTGGTGCGCTACGCATCTATCATACAAAGGCTAGATTGTCAATGGGATTACTGGTCATAGTTGACGATAGTAGTTCCAATATTCAAAAAAGGTATCAGGATCTCTTGCGAAAACCCAGGGGACTTAGTTTGACCCCAGTCACCAAAAAGGTTCTGGCATCCATTATATTTCGTCGACCCACTGCACCTTGTGGAGAAACATCAGGAAAGAACAGACAGGGTTTCGTCCTGGGCGAGTATGTGTTGATCACATTTTCACTCTTCTTCAAATTCTGGAGCAGCGTCATGTGTACCGCCGGCCAACAGTAGCTGTATTTCTCGACTGTATAGGTGTGTTCGATCCAGTGAATCGATCTACGCTTTTAGGGTCGATTACACGCAGGGGTGTACGGACCAAGTATTTGAACACACTGTCGGCATTTTATTCCCATAGTTCAGCTGAGATTAGGGTTTGCGATGAACCGTCCGGCAGTGTCAGCACCAACGAAGGCGTAAGTCGAAAATGTTCACTTTCACCATTTTCTTTCAATTTCGTCATAGACGAAATAATGGAAGACTGTCTGTGATACTCACAAAATGTTGTCGTGGACCTCCTGTCTGGTAGAAGACTGAATGATCTTGATTATGCTGACGATAAAGCGTTACGGCAGCATACACAACGCTAGACACTACTCCACGTTCTGCCAAATGCGTCAAAATTGCGCTTTGCAGTCTTAAAGTGCAAAGTGCTTCTACAAGATTTCTGTTCTAACGTAGATTTATTGTTAGGTAATACAGTCATGACGGTTGTTGACCAGTTTGTGTATTTGAGAAGCCACATTAGTGGCGACGACAGAGATGAATGGAATGAAATAAAAGTGCGTATCTTTAAGGCTAGGGCGGTATTCGCCCGTCTAGGGCACCTATGACGACAGAGAGGTATCTCTCTGAATCTCACGGATCGCGTGTATAAGGCAACACTGAAGGCTGTGCTACTTTACGGCATCGAAACTTGGTCTCTCACGGTAGAAGACGTGAACCGTCTTCAGGTATCTGACAGCTGATGTCTGCGCTTGATCGATCGTATCGGGTGGCACCAGCGGGTAAGCAACAAATAAAGGCTATCATTGTTTAATTTTCCAATCCACGTTTTTGTGCATGAAATCATTTTGTGTGAACTGTCTGTCTCCCTTGGTCAGGTGTCCTCAAATTACTTGAATTCTGAACAAGTGTGGACCTCTCGGCATTGCCGAGCTCATGTTTCCACTAAAGACGCACGTTCATCAGTTAAGTCCACCCTTCTTCAGTACACTGTAGTCTATCAATATCCGTGTTGACTAACACTCTCGATGGCTTCTTCTGATTTTTACGTTTAAAGTGCACACATCTTGTGCAGTTGTAGAAGGTGGTACGGATTGCCGAGAACAGCTGTTTGCATATTTGAATTCAACACGTGGTGCAGATACGAGCTTGTCGTCGAAGTGAATATTCTGGTTCGGTACACCATTACTGCATTTTAAAATGAAGGTTTTCTGCTATATTGGTAAATCTTCCCAGTTTTCTTCTTTCTTTGCACTCTCCATTCAGAGCAGATTGCAGAGGTGCGATTCAACTCTGCATTCACGAAAAGCAGCCGAAACTCATGTTTACCTCTCATCCTTATACATTCTCTAACTTTATCCATGCCTATAAACGCGGTCCACTCATATGATCCTAGTAACGGACTACACATGAAACTGTCTTTCCATGTCACCAATATGTCAATGACCACAGTCTTGTCTCCGTCCACCGTTTCGGTATCACATAATTCCTTCTTTTTAACTGAACGGTCCTTTGTTAGCCTACTGTGTCGGTTGCACCGATTACATGTTTACTTATCTGCTCTGTTTCTCATCATTCTTATTATAATGATGTGTAATAATGTTCAATTGTATGCTATGTCAAAAAAACTTACGCACATGTGTATGTGAAGTTCTTTTAGTTATCCCACCCGCAACTAATAGGGAAGAATGATGCGAACGTCCATTTTTCCCAAATTGTTCAGTTTTCTCACATAGAAATGTGTTTTCCATTTCGTTCCGGGCCTCCATTTCAAACAGGTTGAACGCTATTTGATTGCCTTGGTTGCCCGTGACTGCTCAATAATGATCACCTTTCGACGTGCCACGCCAGAGTGAGTCATGCTTGTTTATCTATAGCCCATTTCTTTCACGGTTACTCCTAACTACAGATCAGTTGTTTTATTTTTATCACGAAACTTTTTGGTGTCTCCCTCAAGCAATTATGTCTGCACTTTCTGGTCTTACGACAAATTGACAATTTTGATTACTGTTCAATTCCATCTCAGAAGCGAACATTTCGTCCAGCTTTTCTTCATTTTTTTTCTAAAGTACTGTGTTCAACATCACGCTAAAGTTTCACCTAAACCGATCATACTTTTCACATACTGTTGACTGTTAAGAAGTGTTACCTGTAGACCACCAAAATTAGCTAAAGTGATTTCACTTGTTGGGTCAAAACCGGTCTTTTATAATGCGGTCTTGCTGCTGCTGGACTGAATTCCAATGTACACGTCATAGCGCGTTGATGACTGGCGTATGATCTCGGTCAGTGCAAGTCACATGATGAGTTGGACGGTGGATCAAGTAACAAGTGCATTGTGGCCACTAAGGGTGTGTTTATGCAGGAAAATTTAGGCTGCACAACGTCTATTGAGTTTGTCGGTTAAATTGGTCTGAACTGCATACGTTTATGGTAATGGGTAAACACTTACCAAAATAAGCAAATTTGTGCCTTGAGAAGCTTCGAAGCTTCCAGGTAGGTCTACACTCTCCAGTTCTCACTCATGGTTAGCTAACATTAGACGCTACTACGAGCTGGATCAGTAAAATCACAATAGTTCTGTTGTTAATTTTATTTACAACCACCTACGATTGACGTTGGCCTTAAGATCTGGTCACAGTTTCGGTTAGCAATTAGGTTGGCCGGTGAGATACCTGAAATACTGAATCGATCTGAAGCAGTTTTACATTCTCTGCCTGTTGGCAATTAATGATAGTTCTCACTGTTTACTGCGATAACGATTTTAGCATTTCATGAACGCCTTACTGTTTGTATGGTCAAAACATTTGTACCGGAGTTCTGTGAGCTGCTGGTGGTGAGTCTTTTACATGTTTTATGGACACTGGTAGAACCTGTTTCGCGTAAGCCACGTATGTGTGTAAATATGCTTTTTTGGTTGGAAAGTCACGCTTACTTTGATAATACGTCCTGCGTACTTAACTGCAACGTTATTAAGAGGGCTACTTTGGTTGTCTCACAGGTGTAATATTTTCTCGTCTCCCTATTGCCAACTATGTTCTTAATTCGTGGTTTGATTGTGAGAATCATCATCATCATCCGCTAGAAACGCTCTTAGATGTATTGCATAATGATGGTCGCACTCTCGGTTTCTTCGACCGAATCGTTCTGATTATCATTTCCTTATTTTCTTCCACGTTTTAATTAGAGTGATTGTGGCATTTGGAAATACCTCTAATATAACGTTGGCCAGAACATGATTGGTGGCATCTGTTTCAGATTAACCTGTCAGTAACCAAAACCTAAAGACTTATGTAAATAACACTCACCGCAGGTGGCTTGCGCTGCACCACTTGTGGTTCTACTAATAAAACACGTGTCCAGTGTAAACTCAAAGGAAACAGATCAGGAGTCGTGTGTGTGAGACATTTGTGTCCAGCCGACCAATTCTGGCAAGCCAATTGATAGGCTGGAGCAAAAGTGGAACCCTTATCTCTCGGAAAAGAAAGACTGGAATGATAAGATTCAAACTGGAAATAAAAGTACTGAAAATACGAAGCAATAATTAGTTTAAGATAGGATTTTATATCATTGCACTCCAAAAAGAACAAGGAAGCAAAGCAAAATTTTTGGGATTGATAAAAACAAACATTCATCATAACATGCACTAACAAAGCTGAATGAAAAGAAAGGTAGAAGGCCAGCACACACACAGAGGACATGAATACTATTTAGCTGCCTTACAGTGCTGTCTTTCAAACTATGAAGGCTTCCCGCCTACATACGATCAGATTGTTCCTCGTGATTTCTCGACATTTGGACTGCGTCACGCGATTTTCCATGTCACGTGTTGTCAGACACCTTTTGATCTGTCAGCGTGAAAATCACGTATTTCCTGCCTGCCAAAGGATATTACACGTGAACACTTAAACGTTTTCCCACTGTGTATCTTATGATGGGCCGTTTAGTGTGATTTCGATTCCCTACATTTCCGTAGTAGTATTCATTCTTTTCCACACAATAAACACGAGGTCGCTGATATAAGGTTGATAAAGTTCATACTCCAGGGTACTCCAGTATATTTGACCTGAAGAATGTTGATCATGCTCACTTGAACCCGAAAAATGTCAAGGTTAATGTGGCCTGTATCATCTGTTACTTGTCAAATATCTCCTCTTTTTATATTTCCGGTTTCCGATTTCCAGCTGCTAAGAAACGTATATCCTCGAACGTTTATTCACGAATTCGCCACAGATGCCTGTAATTTGTACTCAACCAACAACGTCTCAGTTAAGTCGCATCGATCTCTACGGCAGAATCTAGTTTCCCACCAAATATTGATTCCAGTTGTTTCACATCATTCACTCTGACACATTCGTTCTGCTTATCTCGTGTGGATGACAGTGTAACCCTAATCCACTCTTTTCTGTTTGTTCTCGGCAAGATTCCGACGAGTAGAAATGCTGTGTTGTCCCTGTTTTGTTGTAAACGTCGGGATTGATTTTGTATGCTTTTCACTCCTGGAGCTCATTATGGTGGTCCTTTTGAATCCGCCTTCGTCATAGCACTCTCCTGTTCACCTCAAAACACATTGTTTGTTTCATCATTTTTTTGGCGATTTTTGATTACCAAAACCAATATGCGGCAGCCGACATGGAAGGTAAACTATCCTGGGATGCTCGTTTCCCTGTTGGTTCTATTCATCAACCATCGGTTTGGTCTCCCATCTGTGAATTCGCTTTATCAAGTAGCTAATCTAAAATTATGTGGTCCGTAATTCGGCTTCTGGTCATCGTCTTTAGTATGTTCTCACAAATGTAACTGTCTTGTTCGTGGCCCATCTAATGGGTTTCGCAGTTAGTTGGGTAAATGTTTGCTCTCTTTAGCGTTTAGATCAAGGACTTCTAGTGGTGTTGCAGTTCCAACAGTTTTATCAGTTAATCTGTCTTTCTGTTCGAACACCATAACTTTAAAATGAAGCTATATCGAGGCGTTTTATCGTGTAATTCTAACAAAACTTTGGGAATCTAAACAGCTCACTTATTGAGCAGTCGATAGTCAGCCCGACCGAGCTGTCCTTCTGTTGTTTTTGAATATTCCGTTAAGAACTTTATAATCAATATGGATGCATACGTCGATGGCCCAAATCACGGGCTGTAGTTCACTGTTGAACCTTTTTCTTAGGCTTGATTATTTACCTCCAGTTGTGTTTCCTCGATAGACTGCTGTTATGGTTAAAGTGGTTTTAATGGTCTTTAAAGTCTTCTCAATCAATCAGACCAGAATTCTAACTAGATTCACTGCTATCCTAACTGCCCCACTTGCATTACTTTTCCTTGAGTTCATTATGGACAATTTGCTGATCGGTGGCGAAATTCCAACATTGCATGCAAACGTTCAACTAGTTGCGGTTCTAAGGAATGCTCAGATTGACCGATCATCCCGATAAAAGACATAATAGTTGTCCCGTTAACTCCGCTGGTTAACCTTGCCCTTACTTGCTTTTCTGTAATTTTCAACGGATTTGAAAAGAGTTACCTTCTAAAGACCAATATATTTCTCGCTCTACTGGTGACACCCCTTCTACGTTGGCGCACACTTTATTGTTCCACTTTAAATGCCAACAACAAAGGTGTTCAAAGTTTCTCTTTGGATTACACTAACCTGTTCAATTTGCTAAATTGAGAGTGTTTTCGACCTCGTATTAGAACGTCTGCAATGTAAGCCCTGTGTATCTTACGTATCTTTGTGTTTGCTCTATGAATCGTCATTAGATAGTGCGCTTTCACAATCAGGCACTTACATTGACAATAATTAACACTGACTTCTCCCAAGGTGTCTACTTTCACCTTACATATCCTCCTGTTCACCAAACACTCGTAACAGACAGTCTTGTAAAGGACTGTAATCTCTTGTCGAGATCTGCGAACGATGTCCAACGTTTTCACTCTTGATGCGAACGCACTTTTGATTCCAAGGTTTCAGTCAGATGATTCCACTAGTAGGGCGTGCTAATGGGGAACCAGTTTGATCGTGTGGCTATCTGTTTTATGCGATCATGCTTGCTCACTCGTCAGCTCGTCTTTAAGTTCCAGCGCTATTCTCTGTGTAGGTTTGTGTTTATGGGCTAGTCTGTCCCACATCGAAACATGGGAATGTTTACCGTTGCATTCCGGCTTATTCCGGTTAGTCCTACATGCATCTACCACGCGTTTGTTTAGTGCGTTCGATTATCGTACGTTAGCATATTTCACCCTGTTCGATTTTTACAAGCCCTATCTTAATTTTCTATTGAGTTGTTGCCTCGTCCAAATAAACGGTACTTCTTCAGCCTAGTTCAGGTTAAAAATATTTATGCAGATGATATTCAGTGTGCATACGACAACTTTTGTGAATAACACGTCTACTTTACGTGACACAGTCTTTCGATTTACGGCGGTATTAATTATTGACGTCCACTTGTACAATTTGTTCTCCTTCAGTGACCCTATAGTTATCCATATCTCTGTTCTGATGACGACTTGACCTGTTTAGTTTCTCAATCATGACGATTATTCTTACGTTCGACACTTCTCACGATCCGCAACCTTTCTTACGTACACTTGTGACGTTTGTTTATCACTGGGCTTTCAATGTTGTTCCTGTTTCTTCCCATGCTAGACCACATCAGTCCATAACACAAAATAGTTTGTTAGCCTACTGGAACCCCGTGTGTTTTGTGTGACTGGTGTTCATTAATATTTTCTGTACAGCCTCTAAATCAACTGAAAACTTTTCCGTAAAACCCGAAGGATAGATTTCATTTAGTAAGTGATCCCATCTGACCTCTTGGAAATGATTTCCACTCACCCTGAGATGACGGCTTCTTTCTTGGAAAGAAAAGCTATTCATCCACTTCTATGATGAAGTTTCCACTCGCCTGGAATGTTTTTCTCTCTGCCCTACAGAAAATAGTTCTTTTAGAGTACAATGTGATGCAATTTATGGGAAAACTATTTGTTTTTTCCCTTTTGGTACATTTGCTCTCAACCTAGATGTATTTTCTTTACTAATCAGTAGTTTAACAGATTTAGTGATTCAGATGGGACCCAATTGTGTAAAGTCAGGACTTCGGCTGGATTCGAGCCAGCGACAGAAACAGCATGCCTTAACGCGACGAGCACTCTATTAGCTGAGCTACGGAACCACGAGAGGAGCTCGGAAATATTATATTTGCACTCTGTTACCCACCCGTCCCACTGTTTCATATGAAATCCACTACATTCTCTTTAACTAAAATTTCCGTTGTCCGTTACATTTTCGTTTTCAACTTCAGTTGTCCCAGCTGGATCCCCACCGTTGGTGGTGGTAAATGTTCGTGTTTGCCACTGATGGTCATGAATCCCGTGATTATCGATCTCGACCCGAAACCGTTGACCAGTATTCATGGACGTTTTGCAGAAGAACAGTCTATAGCCATTCAGGCTCTCGAACACTGTCCGCATTTGGTGTGCGCATATCTGTGAATGTCAGTCACCAGTCTTACACAAAAGAATACTCAGTTTTTGGCTGTTGGTGATCATCGAGGTGCCTTGTGGCTTTCCCTTGCGCTTGGGGAGCGGCAGGACATCTTTCTGACTCTACTGTTGTCTGTTTTTATCAGTTTTTCTTCAAACTGAGATGATATGGTCATCCCTATTCTGATTTCTATTGATCTTAACCGCTGCCTCCATGGGTCAATCACTTATGCAAAAAACCAACCAGCCTTCACTTCAGGCATGTTTCTCGCATACCCCCAGCTTCTGAGCAGTGGGAAACTGTGACTTTTTGTCTTATCCCACTTCAGATTGTTGCTGATATTGATCCTCTGTTCTATCTTTACCACAAACTCGCTATTTTCGTCTGTCTGCAAAGTAGTGAACAATATGTTTACTATTTCTCTGAATTTCGTTCTTCTTTCATCTTTTCTGGTTTTATCTCAACCAGCCAAACCAATCTAATCAAGCCCTACGAAGGCATGATAGATAAACAGGAGGCCCGTTTTCTTACACGCTAAATTGGTCACCGAGTACAAGGCGTGCGAATGACAGTTTGGGGGTAGAGAAATGATGACATTATTTGCTGCCATGTTAATGACTGCAGTTCACGTTCACCTCTCAGCCTGAGACCCCTTGCTCCGCAGTCTGTGCCTGAAGACGTAATGGGAGACGACGGCTTCAATAGGGTGCGGTGGTGAAGCTTAGTCAAACGCTGTAGGGCTGGTCGTTGTCGCGTTTTGCGACCACCTTGGTCGGGTGCTCCGGCCGTGTTCTGATTGGACAGTGATTACGATCGGTAGACATGCGCGCACCTGTGCGGCGCAACTCGTGATCCACGTGGCAGTTTATAGAAGTCAAACATGTTTTTCCTGTGACTCGGGTTGTAGGGAGCTCCTGTAGGGTACTTAGGCGAAATCTAACTTTCCAGTCCATTCAGTGGACTGTATAACGTGGAATATTGGTGCACGAACAACGTTGGTTGCATGCTCAATCACTCTTGCGCCCGGTATTTATCTGTTTGGTCAAACTAGTGAGCTAACTCACTGGTAACAGCCTGTTCACCTCGACTTTTTCTGTTGTCTTGGTTGAAGTATGCAGCCTGGTATACCGCATGACAACAAACGTTTTCAGATGTATCAGTTGATATGTTAAAACAACGGCGTGTACGTTGATTGGCTATTCATAAGATGACGGTCCAATGACCATCAAGACTGCTCCGTTGAGTAAAGTTTGTCGGTGTTGTTTCGTAGGCTGAAAATAGTCTGGTCTCCTACGACTAGTTGGAAATGAAGTCTGATGTGGTATGTTTCCATTTGCACGGTTGGTAACCTTTCTAATGTCTTTTGCCATGCGTTTAAAACCGGTTCGCAGTTAGGCTGAAGATGGAACAGTCTTTTCTGTGGATACTGATGGCCAGTTTCGATCATATTTTGTGACCGAACGCGAGTCCATTTTCGTGGGCGTTTCTATTGAATGGTGTCAGGTGTGGCGATCACAATTGTGGATGACTGCGTTCACTTTTTCACCATCAGTCCACCCCGTTTTTATAGAAAATAAAATCATGAAACAACCGAGACTGCTTCTCACCGATTCCAGTTTTGTAATCTTGTATATTGCTGTTTGAATGAGTCGGTAGTTTTATGTTCATCTCAAGTTTGATTATAATAAAGAGCCAGTGTTTCCGGAGACAGATTGTACATATAAGTATTTTCCGCTTGTTACAGATAGAATGTCAACATGTTTTGATAAACTCATCTTGAAGTGCGTTCTGGTGGAACATTTTTGGCTTTCTGTTCTCATTTCGGGAACCGTATAAGACGACTAGTCATCTTGAATGTGTTTAGACAGTCACAGAAAAGTGTTTATTGTTGTTACGTTGATTGATCGAGTTTCTGTCTGGCACCTAACGGAAACTCCTGAACTCCTGGTATAACGTATGCATATGAACTAGTCAATGGCCTAAAACGTAAACTACTATGATGACAGTGGAACGCTGAAACATAATGCTCGCTGGTGATTGGGCTGAATTATTCATAAGAATAAGCATAGGATGTAGCTTACGAGGAATGATGTTTTACATATTGTCAGATTTTTTCGCAATGAGTCATCAGATAACCGTTTTGCAAATGAGTGATTCTGTTGAACTACGGCATCTCGTCATTCGGTTCGATTTTTGAACAATTCTGATGCTGTGCGCGTGTCCGGTTCATATCGACCGACTTATACTTACCTTGACATCTTCCAAAATCCCGGAGCTTGCCGGGACAGTTATGTAAACCTTCGGCGAAAGATGGGCACCTACAGATTTCAGTGCTGTGAGTACGATAACGGATGATCATCAACAATTAGCGCGAAGCAGAAGTTTGATAAGTAAACGATTGAGTGGCATTCATTGGTCTCAAGTATTAGTCACAAACAGTTACTACGATCTTTCTTAGTTTGTGCGTGGCACAGACATTCGCCCAGGGAATATTCATACCGGTTTACATGTGATGGTTTAATCGGATACTCAGCAGCAGCGTTTTCTATCGTCTCTCAAAGGACAGAATGCTCATTGGGGCTCTCAGTGGTTTTGTAAAGTTGTCATAATCGGTAAGGTAGAAAAACCAGTAGTGGACACATTATACATACTGTTGTCATTGATGCTGCAGAATCGGACTAACCTACCCCAGTGTGTACTCAGCGCACAAACTTCCCCATCGAATAAAGCACACAGTGAGGTCGAGCACTGGCAATATTGTCCTGCGCTCTGTGTACACACTAGTGGGCAGAAAAGTTTGATGAACCCAAACTTTATATGTTATATCTTGGTTCCAGTTTGCTCGATGGTGACCAATGTTTGCCCAGTACAAACACTTGTGTGACAAGTGATTACCCATTCAGGTTAACAGGACGAATGCTTTCCTATCACTACTGACGTGGAGTTTTTTTCCGAAGTTTTGAGTTGACGTTTTATAAATATATATAACAGATGAACTGTTAATGCGAAAGAAATCGGCTGGCAGAGCTCAAACCTACTCTGTCCCATTAGATCGTCTCTGTCGAGAAGTTCATCCGGTTAGTTGTGAGTGGTATGCTTCCGTAATTCTATTATTTCGTTGGTTTATTATAAGTAGTGGATACGTCAGTCGATATAAGTTGAACATCACTGGCAGTTCATTACAGCTTTGTCGTTCACACAGACTTTCCAGCCGGCTTCCTGAAAAGAGACTACTATTAACTGTATGTCGTAGATTGACGCAGCAAATTTTGCTTATGTTTTCCATGCTGACAAAATCATTTTTCTACAGATTCTCGTTTCAGACCTGGTCATCTCTTGCATAGATCAGACGAAAAGAATTCTCTGATAAGCGGTTGCAATGGTTTTTGTGATCAAGAGGCGTAGATGAGCGCTGCACTAATCAGTTTTAATACATATACGCACAACGCCAAGAGATAAGTGAGTACTTTTCATTGGCATCCACAATATGAGATGGTTAGACACTTCGCACATCAATGGAGTATAGCTCGGGGTAATAGGTGTACGAAAACATGAATGATGCTGGCACATCAAACTGATGAGCCACCGACAACATAGTCGTGGGAACCTCGTGACCGCATCACTTCTATGTCAAAATCATCAATGTCCTCCATTGTTTGCTCAGTAAACTCAGTACAGTATTGTCGTCCCAACGATTGTGATAACATCGTATGACTCGCGCGACTGGAGGCCCTCCATACGGGCGGTTTCCCTGAGTTTTGGCTGGTGCAACTTGGGTGACGGGAGTCGAACTGCGTTGAGACCCTAGTCAAACTGGTCATGTCAACAGATGTGCTTGCTTTTCGAAATTCTTTGATGATAGTGGGGTTGGTATATTCTGTGTGGACAATTTGATTCTGAAAATAGACAATGAATACAGGATTGCTTATACGACTAAGGTTTTCGACTTAACCAACAAGCGGCTGAGTCAGAAACGACATTCGTCGATCGTCCCTTTTATTACGCATTTTGTGGTTTGACTTAAAACCGAGAAGGTGAAGAGATGTGGAATCATCTTTTATCGGAAAATCGAATCAGAATTACACCACACGTACCCTAAATTTATAGGGCGAAACGATTACCAGACATGGCCGACAAGACACAAAGCAAATCAAATGAGACGATCATGCGTGGCAGTTGGGACGTTGGAATAAATCACGTTACGAGGGACATCAGAAAGCAAACACGAGTAAACAGCCTAGGTAGCACACATGGGATCGACCACACGGTTGTAATCTGGCTGAATCGAACCATCCTACCACCCATGACCATACAATCTGAGCTGGGTCGATCAACGGGCATGACATGATACGTTTTGGCAAGTTCTTTAGAAGATGTGCCTCTCAGCAGAGACCAACTCGTAGGTGAATAGCAGATCAATAACGGGAGAAAAGTCCTGAGAATATGCAAATATTCTGTACTAATGTCTACCTGTTTGCAGATGGTCTGAATCGGTAAATTATTTGACTCATCTTTTTTGCTTATAAAGGTAACATCGCTTAGACACATCTTCATCTTATTTGGAAATTTCTTGATAACATTTACACTTGTCCGTATGAAGGAGATGCAGTCGTCTGACCAGCTGGCTAACGTACACGTTATGGACCGAGGAAACATTAGGCCCGTCTACCATTCATTCATCACGGCTATGAACCTGATCAAACCTTACTTTGACTGGAGCCACCTTTCACGTTAATAGCGCCGATATCTCAACAGAAATCAAGCAACCTGAAAAAACGATAGTATCCAACTTTGTGAAGCGACAGTGAGCCAAGATCATACTGCCTCTTTCACTGCAACTATGATCAAGCCCTTTGAAAATATCACTCGACCTTTTGATGATACTACTGTACACTCGAACGCGTACCAGGCGTTTGCTTTACAAATGGAAGTGAAATATCGTTATTGGTTTCTTACCGAGAGTGCGTTTCTTCTTGCATCCGTGTCCACGCTTTCCTCATCACCGCTGACCCTCACGTTGGTTGGCGGCATTTTACTGCTCCAGGTCTCTGTTAGCTGATCATCCTCAGCATTCTCATAGTCGTCACTGTACGATCCGATCGTTTCCTCACAGGGGGTTGGGACGGACGGTGTAGGTGTCATTTTGCTCAACGGATTTTCATTCGGTTCCACGAAAGCTGAGTATCCGTCTCGATCTTCCAGTTCGTGAGGAATTCTGGGTGCGGTTCTGTATGTATTGTGTATGTGCTCTGGAATAGGTTCGTCAGATGAAGTGAGGGATAACGGGGTCATCGCGGATAAGTGAAGACGCTCCAGCTTCCCATCTACTGAGTTTGGCAACGCTTTAGCCGAATTGGTAAATTTTGTCTGGATCGAAGAAATCTGCATACACAAGACCATTTTGTGAGTTACGTACGTAAAAACAAGCAAAAACAGCTAGAACCACATGCTCAAGAAAACGGTCAACTCAGATTCCCTTTTTGTCCCTATCGGTTGAACTTCATCTACGATGGATTGTAGCTTTCGTACGCACACAGTCTTCCTACCCAACCATTTTCGGAAGCAAACATTAGGTTCGGCTTTTGCTGATATTTGAACTTCGACGGTTTTTATGAAGTAACCATGCTGACCACTACGCCTTCGACCTCATTTTAGGCACGGCTGAATTATCATACACAAAGCGGTTTGGGAATTGGATTTTTCGAGAAGAAAGCGTTGTACTGTGGCATTAGCCTTCTCCCTCAACGTTTCTGATTGACCACTAGAACTGCTGGTAAGTTGGTTGCTCATTCTCCCTGTATAGCGTCAAAAGGTGTCTTCTGTACGAAAGTTGCAGGGGCGAGTAATTTCAATCCCCGGAGGCTAGATATATCGATTACCAGCAGGTCTCAGTACACAAAATCTGTTTTAGTCGCTGTTGCCTAACAGGATGTTTATAATCACACTTTTACCGCTGCAATTTATAAATACATGTTAAATTTCACTGCCACACCCACCTGGCACTGCTGTGTCGCTGATTAAGTTCGATTGAAAGTGCGTGTGAGACATCCTGGGCACGTTTACGATAAACAATGAAGGCATGACAATTTGTTTTTCCCTTGAATTGCAGCACTAAACAAACGGGGTTGATAGTAAAACAGTATCTAGTTTAAAATTTTGCATGTAGCTAGGTAGAGGTGAGTTGCAGCCGATAAACCCACGAGTTAATTCCACAACTATGAGAATATCGATTTTAGGTTACGGTGACCTAATAACAATCATTGCAGCTGATATTTGTCAAACGGATAGCTACCGAATTTGACCTATAGGATGACATACGACTGCGGGTTGGTATGTGATGAAATCTGGTTCTACCAATCGATTCGCAAATGGAGCTCATGGTTCGTTTTGCTCTCTTGCGCTGTGCTGTCTGCATTCGTTTCTGTTCTCTTTCGCTGGTATTCGATGAATTGTTGCAAGGGTAAATCAGCGCACACGATTTTAAACAGTCATGTCGCCGTAGATATCGTGAAAAATTAACTCCTAATGAGCAAAAATTTCTCCACGAGTAACCATCAGACTGGTACAATTACATGAAAAATGGAGTGATTCCTAAGAGGCTACTGATTAATTACAAATAATAGACAGCATGATTGAACGATTGAAAAAAAAACGATTTCGTTGTGACGAGGACCACTTACCGAAGCAGACTTTAAACACTCTGTGTTAGTCGGATCACAATCGTCGAGGGGTGGCTAAAATGTTTCATGAGTTAAGTAGCCTACTCGGCTCTGGCAGTCCGAACATTTACACGACTCGCCATTGGACATGTAAATCCCGGTAATGTGGAGGAATCGTACTACCTATTTCGTTTGTGCTCTTCGCCAAGGCGAATGAACGTTTGGTGACCATTACTCACGTCATTCCCAGCCTACTTTGGAGCAACAACATCCCAATCCCCACTTAATTGCTCATAATTAGGTCACGCAAGATGTGTTAATCAAAATCAGTTCTGTTTACTGGAAGTGAAATGGCACTTGCCACTCACTCCCGGACATTGACTGTTCTGAGTGATTTACAGTCTACAATCTACTGAACTCCTCAAACGCTTACCTGCGGTGATTGCATTGAAGGTAGCGGATAGACTGCTTCAAACTCATCCTGTACATCCGATGAAAGTCTTCCGCTTGCTAACGTCTCTGTGGATTTTGACTGGGTGCCAATTCGTTCTCGATTTATGGAAGCTGGCGACAGAAGGTTGGCATGATTTTTTACTGTATCGTGCGTGCTTCCTTCCAAATGGCATGTGTACTGGTCGGTGGATAGTTCACAAATTGGTGCGTGACTGGTATCGCTTTCCGCAGTATTCCCACTCTTATGTGGAACAGACGAATTTGAGGACCTCAGATTTCCTAAAGCGATAGTTTTGATTGGAATATTCGATTCTTTTCCCTGATAAATTGGAGCGAATGTAGTTGCTGACAGTGGCGAAGCGGAGATGAAGAGGCGAGTCAGTGAAAACAAAAACAGCTGTTTCCGTCAGCAAGTATGAGCGCAATTTCCATTCGAATACTGAGAATAGAGCAAACGATCCTAATGACTACACATAAAGGGGTGAATGATTCTTCCAGCGCATATGGGTCCGATCGACCTCATGCATACTGGGAAATCGACTTCTCGACCTGTACGTAAGCGGCAAAATGGCAGTTCAGATGTATGCCTACTAGGTTACGGGTTTGCGTTTATCAAAGTTGCAAGAAAGTAGGTGAGTTGCTTGCTTCAATTTTCGTAATTCCACTACTAACCTGCTTAAACTGACCAGCCAGTTGCGGTCAGCCCACACGCTCAAACAAGAATTCAACAAAGATTGCTACGTAGAGATGGTGGGCACTGGGACCAAGTGCCAACACAACTTTTGTTCCCTTGACTTTCTATGGATTCGTTCTTGCTAGTGCCAGGGTCAAACAATGACAGACGATCGATTCAAGCATACACCATACATTGGCTGGTGTCGTTTGCCATAATTTCCAGGTGAGGACAATAATGAGAGAGATCGGTTACAATGGTGACTGATAAAAAGTACTCAGTAGATTGCGTGATCTTGAACGCAAACGCCACAATTATGGTTTCAGTGAGCGCCTGCAGACTGTCCAACTAAATATGGGTTCAGCGTTAAGGTGAGCGGACAACTGTCACACTGATTCTTTGCCGACAGCGCCTAGAACCCCTCTTATTCATTCGTTTCGCTCTCGAAGTACCCCGCATTATCAAACCACGGATGCTACTGCATGCCGATGAAGCAGAACTCTGACGGGTTGTAAGATGTTCGGAGGATATGGAAACCTTCCAGAACAATTTGGACTGTCCAGACCACACGCGGAAAACTTACCGTTCAAAGTAAACAAACTCAAAATCAAGTACACTCATCAGGAATGGCGACACTGAGCTACTTGTACCGCTTTACAAACAATACTCCAAGATGTAAGTGACAGACAAGCTAAACCTGCTCACTACTCGTGCTGAGATGCCAGAAAGGCACAACTGACACTGCAGCTCCTAAGAAACCCCTCCCAATATGTTCGCCTCCATGCTCCAACCAAACATATGGGTGTGGAGCCCAAAATTTGGAAGATAATTGGTGCTTATTCAAAGGCGAACCACTGAAGGAATTGTAAAACTCAGTAACACCCCAGTTAATATGAACTAGCGGAATCGGATCAATTCTCAAACAACTACAGACATCTCAAAGGGAACTTGGTTCACACCTACAGATCAGATCGTTCATTAGATAATCTCCCTCCACTAAACACGTGTGAACTTTTGGGGAATAATTCACTGAAGTCGGATTATGGAATGTATGTAGACAGAACTGTTTCACAATTAGAATCTGCCCAGACTGGAGCACACTAGCCAAATCTATGGCCACGGTTGAATCAGGTGAGTTATAAAATTCTGCTCGATCGAAGTCTACGTGATAGAAAGCGTACACTACCAATTTTCTTGTCACGCTTCTAGCCCCCTCTCACGGGCCACTCAAGGTGAATATCTCGAGGAACCTTGCTTCAGCACGTTTTAATATTCGTTGCAAATACTGTTGCACATCGGTAGTTTTATTAAAGTTACTCTCCATTCATTGCTATTCACTTTTTCTTTACATCTATATACCATCCATCACAATTCTCATCGGAGTAACGATCGTACAGACAGAGCACTTTCCCTCCTATAACAACCTGTGAACTAATGAAAATAACTTCCAGCACAAAAAAGTGCCGTGTGTGTTCCGGAATTCATGGGACCTTTAGAATACTACTCATGGATACAGGAGCTCGTGACTGGAGCACTGTGTTTATTCAGAACTACAGAAGAGTACTCAAGACGCTCCCCTTAGAATAATCTTTCTTCATGCAATGGGCAACCTTTGGGTTTCCAAATTTTCCGCCATAAAAGGGGACGTTGGCTGTCCTGTGCAAAATGGACATCCAGGCTTCCTGTTTCAACCTCCGGACTGCTTAGATCACATGCCTGGTAGTTTGGGCCGTGAGTTTCTGTACGTATGACACACCGATACTACACATTTAGCTAACTCGTACGACTGTGCTGGTGTGTCCCACTATTTCCAGTGCTGTACGTAGTCTTTTCCCTATTATACTAACTAACTTATGATACTCAGTCGTACGTGGACCTCTCAACTACCGTTGCCAACCGCCCTTCCGAAACAAGGTATCTATCGGCCAGCAGTTATCAGCACACGAGTAGACTAATTTTGACTGATGCCAGAGCTCGAATGTGGAAAATCAATGTGGCTAATAACCGGATTCAAGAAAGATTAAAACTCACGTGTTTAACAGCTCGTACAGAACTGCAGATGACATAATATACCAAGGGAAGACGGTAAGGTGTGGTCAAAACATTTTGTTGAATTCACATCAGATGTCTGTATATACAGTTGAATTAATAAGATATAAATAACAACGCTGAACGAGAGTGTTTAGGGACTAGAAGAGGACATTTGGGATTAAACCGATCCAGACGCCCTACAGTTTTATGTCATTGCAAATTTCATCATTTCAGCGCTATTATCGAATGCCTACTATTCAGATTGCGCACCTTTCTGACTACTGATCGCGTTCGCCAGATTGCATGATATTTAGAATGGGGCAACTCCTCACGATCGGACTGTACTGTCATGAAGAACGCAGCCCGTTTGTGGGGTAAAATGCCACCAATATAAAGTGATGTTAAATCGAACAAGAAATACGTCGTTGGCGTTTTAATTGCCGGTGTGCAGTCGGCGACTTGGTTAATTTCAAGTTGGACATCACCCACGTTAGATCACAGCGCTCGCATCCAGATAGATTTTCCAGTCAGCCTCACATCACAGTTGTAACTAACTTTGCTGTAGTTAATTCAAGTTACTTACAGGTATTGAGTAGTAAGAATTGTTAGAGACAGCATGTCGATGATTCACCACGGGGTCAATAAAACTATGAAGGATATTAGGAGAAACTAATGTTTAATTGTTCAAAATCTGTCACAATGGTCACATATTAATCAGTACACACGAAAGTGTCGTCACTCACTACTCTGGACACAAGGCAGGTTTACGTCTCATGATGGATGCCACATGGTCAACTATCAAAAACAAGTCCATTCGTGCTCCGTGTAATTACCAGATCACCGATCTCAGTTTCTTTCACACAAGGATACCCCCATTTTTACGGCTGCTGGTTGCACACCTGGCGTCTTAGTGGAAAGATTTTTTAATCACTCTGGTATTACCTACTCGAACACATTTTACATAGTACGGCTGGTCCTGATTGATAAAAATGACGTGATTCCCTGCGGAACCGAATATCTTTAGACTACAAAACCCAGTTATTGTAAACATCTACAAGACCTAATAACCGTTCTGATTATATAGTAACCAGATAACTTCCGGCCAAAAAAGACACGTGCTCTCATCATTCTATCGGATATTTGATTTCCATACCACTCACTGCCAACACTAAAAATGGCGCCTCGGTTTCCTGGAGTTCATACTTTTACCCTCCAGAGAATGTACACGAGAAAAGTATCCGAGACGTATTTGACAGGAGTGTCATATTACAATTCTGATGCGTTCTCACTCAAGGTGGAGTACGTAGATTATCTTCAGACATTTTACCAACGATGTATGCTTTCATCGAAGCATGTCGGCTACCATTAGCGCGTAGCCAACAATGAGATTAGGGAGAGGATACTTAGTAATAAAGGTCATACCAGTTTATTCATTCAGTCTTTTGGGACCCATAGGCTGCAGCGGGTTGTGTTATTCACTAAGAACACCGGCTACTTGTTTACCGCATCGAACGCGTGGTGGACGTCGCAGCTGTATGGTGTGTGTTTTGAAATTAACAAGCAACGACTTCGCACGGAGAAGAAGAAATGCATAATAGCCGGTTAACCATAGTAGGTTCGTTTTGTTGGCAATAACCAACATGGCTAGCAGAGCCAGCGAATGGAGACTTCAGGAGAGTTGATGGCGAATCGAATTCAGCACTCACAATGGAATTCTTTGTTAAATGGTTGAAAGTAACCAAGCGACACAGTAGAAGCTGCAGAAAAAATTCGTCTTGTAGATGCTGTCTCAATTTAATTAGGAACTCATATGTAGGATGGCAAGTGATGTGCATCTTATTATAGATCATTTGAGTTCGTGCATACGAATTTTTAGTAATAAACTACGCTTTAATTTTATCATGGTTACGTGACAGATACGTAATGGCGTCAGGCACCAATGTGTCGCCGTCGTTGATGGTGAAAGAACGTAAACTGGTTTGTGTTTATTCACATGAGTACCCCCTCAAGTTGTTTAAAATACTTACCGTGGGTCGATGTAAGCAATTTGAGCTGATGGTTGACGATGGGAAATCAAACTTCCGTTCTGGTTGTTGGCCTGAGTGAGGTACTGAACATTTCCTCGCGGACATTGTGGACTTCCTTCTATGGTTCGCTTCAGGGGGACAGGAGGTAGGTCTGGATTTTTGCAGTCGAAGTAAATGCGTATGATTCGGACGGGGTGTCAAACAACTCTTCAAAGGCCCACGGTAGACCGGAGTAGTTCGTAGCCATCCACATTCTTGCAAATGAAACCAAGAATGTCATTGAAGCAGTTATTGAGATACAAGCACGCGTATGGAGCATGGCTAAACCGGGGAATGGATACCGACGAGCTCTGGTATCTAACTACCAGTACGATAATCATATGTGTTAAGTTGCATAGCCAAATACAAAGTGACCGTGCTGACACATTTTTGACACCGAAAACTCAACAAATAGGTTTTGTCCAGGAGTCGGATGGTACGATTGAATGGTCTGCAATTAGTGTGCTGTGGTAGTTGAGAGTGTTGCCCATCTCAGGTTGAACGTAAATCTTCGCGTTTAGATAAACTTTTCCACTGGTCCACTTTGAACAGAGAAGAGACAGGTATTGAAATCACCACTATGTGACCTTATCCTGACTGAAAGTTGAATTCCAACCGTTATGCTTGGGATATGGGGGTGTTGACTACTACTCTACCACTCCCACGTTTTGCGTGCCCAGTCATCACATCTAAATGCCAGACCGTAAGGGACAATCCCATGATCACAGCATGCTTGGAGCAGTTTCGTAGGAAGGTTTCAGCAACGGTTTCTCGCCAAATAGTACCACATGAACAGTCGATGAGTGGCGGTCGTCTGACCACCATATGTCACTCGTCCGGTATCCCTTTGATTCATGTCGTTGAAATTCCAGAGTTCGACAAACTCAATAATACAGTGAAGAGTTTAGCCTTCAAGCGGAACTTTAACGACAAAGATAGGTCAAGATGTCGCCGCAATCTGTCGCATCGAAGAGAACGTATTTAGACATTCTTTGGTGAGCGATTCAGTGATACCATTAACTGTGAGCTACGATCTTCTCAAATGGAATGTGCCAGATGCCCTTTCTTGATGAGTTCGTTATTAATTTCAGCTACGGGAACATTCACTTCCAAAATCGTTCAGGTTGAATTACTGGACATCTGAAAAAACATAATGACCTGGCCCTGCGAAAAGATATGGGTTTTTAAGTTACCGGCCAAAATCAACTGCTTTCTCTCTAACCTAGTGCGATGTATGGGACATGACTTGCTTAGTATCAAGGCGTTGAAGACGTTGTGGACGGGTGACGATTGGGTAATGTTCACTGAGCTCATTCAGTCTAACGCGAATACAAAATCGAGTATGATCTCAACGAGACATCATGGGAAATGGCAGGATGTTTCATTTCAAAATGGGTTAGCAAAAAATCCCTAGCGATGTCTACTGGTTGCGTACTTCAATGGACTTGACACATTAACTCACATCAGTTGCAGGGAAATTGGATAGGTGAGCGCGATCAGGCAAACAGGAATAGGTTTACAGCACTTTTTACGACGTATGTCTATTTGATGTTGCTTTTAAAGCTCATTAAATTCAAGTGCGACTGATGCAAGCTAGGATGTATCCAACCTACCTGTCGCAGTAGCTGAGTACGATTCTGGAAATGAAGGGTGTTGCAATCAGTTATGTGAAATTGATGCGGCTTCCAAAGAGACCGACGCGGCTTGTATTACCTACAGCAATACAGATTTCGTCAGTAATATTGTTTGCATGTGGGGAAAGTTTACACACATACTATGTCTGTTTTAATTCAGTTAAATTTGGTTCGTTAAATTTGGTTCGTTAAATTTGGTCTAACTGTTAGCCGCGTAGGCTTCGATGGCGTAACAGGCGCATACGTCAATCATAACGATAGTAATATACGTGTACGGGACTAATTACACAAAAGTCTGGTAAAAAGAAAGGGTGTATTGAGTAAAGGAACACCACTGGGAATACAATACTATGCGGACTAATCGGGTTGACAACCGACCGAGAATGATCATATAAACTGAAGACCTCTAACATGCAATCAGAGGGGGACGTTCCCATGCCATCGTCTGACTGCATTGTGATCACTTTTAAGTGAGAGATGTTAGAACGGTTGAAACCACCCAAAATGAACTGCTTTTAAGGTGAAGGCCACACGATAAATTCTACATTGACCACCGCATATATTACAGACTTCCAGTAAAGCGTACGTACCACCAAAATTAGTTGCACATACTTCGTTACATTAAATCAAACCCAATCAAGAAAAGCCTGGACTTCAAAGAAATTCCAGTAAGTGGCAACGGCATAAAAGTGACGAGTTGAAGCTTGTCCGATTTCTCTCTCAACCAGACATACACAGGCGTTCTGTGTGTTTATGCTGCCCACTTACGTGCGCCAATCGGTCCTACCCTATTTGACGTTCAACTTATCAAGATTCACTTTCGTTCCATTGGTTATTGTTCCCGTATTGATACCATGCCCGCGCGGTTCATTTAGACTGTAACAATAAGCGTCTTCCACCCGACACTGCCTTTCCGGCTCGTATGGCAACAAAGCACACGTTTTGCCGGTTGATCTCCGGTGCCTACGCCACAAATTAGAAAGTGTTATGCGCAAATGGTCGAGTTCCAGTCATCCGACCTGATACGGAAGTGCAATGTGAGCTCATACAGCTACCACTACTAACTCATATTCAACCCAAAATTCAGAATCTCTATGCTTAAAATCTTTTAGAAATAGCAGGTGCTTGTCAAGATCGTAGTGCAGTAATTATTCGTCCACTTAACGACCCTCGCCGACACCAAAAATAGAGCAAATTTGAGGGATCGAAGTTTTGTTGTTCACCTTTAGGGACCGTTTGTTCGGGTTCTGGAGGTTTTGTTCGAGGTGTGGCCAATTCCGAAATACGTACACGTTGCGTGCGTCCATTTGAATTGCAGTGATTCCTACCAAGAGCCGTTGACGGACTGTTTGGTTCAGCGGATTTTTTCCTTACAATCCGGCTTTTCTTCTGTATTCTACAAGGTTCATGGTCGGACAAAGCCTTCATGACGAAGTCCAAAACTTCCCTCTCCTTCGATGATTGTACTCCCTTATCTGTTGCTTTCAGTAGCTGCAGCGGTAAAATGAGAATATCCAAGTTAAATGCACAAACCTCACGTAATAATACATAAATACAGTGTATTTTTCGATTTAGATTCGAGTAATCCGGATTTTGAAAAGGGCCGACAAACATATCACTTCCTTAAAGAAACCTGTATTGATGTAGTAGATGGACTTAATTCAGTTTTATGAGATTTTATTCTGACGAAGTGTTTGGGGGCCCTTGGAACAACACTGTACCGGCGACTGGGATTTCGATTTTTATACCAGGTTTGTATAGGTGCAAGTTGCACTTTCAACAAAGTGATAATCGAATCGCAATATGGCCCTTATCATCGGGTTAAATGAAGTTCTGCTTCCTTTCACCTAATTTAACCAGATGCAAGTAATATCGATGTGTTGAACTGAGTAAACAAGAGAGGTTTTGTTACCGTGTTATGCGTTGAAGAGGATTTCTCTCTCAACCTGCTCGAAATATTGAATGCGTTCGGGCCGTTGTGCCATACGGCTTCCGAAGGCATTGTGGTAAACTGCTTTCGAAACTAACCTGACGCAGAATCGTCGAACAAACCTGTTAAAGTCTACTGGGCACAGTGAGGCTCTGGAACTATTTTTGCTTGTTGAAAATGATTTATCCAGGTGCCAACAGAAGTTTCCACCACAGATTTGGTTCAAAATAAAGAAG
Organism: Paragonimus westermani; assembly: GCA_008508345.1. Classification (NCBI taxonomy): domain Eukaryota; kingdom Metazoa; phylum Platyhelminthes; class Trematoda; order Plagiorchiida; family Troglotrematidae; genus Paragonimus; species Paragonimus westermani. The sequence goes on from QNGE01002158.1 coordinate 87,910, forward strand.
ACATTTTCGAATTGTGTAAGCAGTCGAACACAGATAGAGAATTTGTGAAAGCTAACTCTGATGCAGCCCTCTTATTTGAAAGTATTAAATACGTTTCGTTTTTTTGACGAACTCATGGAGGTATGGAAACTTATCCCCCTCCTGTGATCAGACTGCAGAATGAACTAAGCTGACTGCTCATAATCCGGACTTTACCTGATTCGGTAACTGTTTTCGATCTTTAAGAAATCGGAATAGACAGATAACTATATTGTATCTCCACCCTGATAGTTGATTGCTATAAAAAAATTAATATCTCCACTTCTAAGCAGAACAACTTCAGACACCTGCTTCAAATGTACTTTATAAACACTTTTCAGTGGAATTGTTGCTCTACACAAGACCGTCCAGAAAAGTATGGAAAGTGATGAGATGCTCAAGATATGCTTACTCCACTAAATGTCGTAACGATAAGCACCTGCAACAGTATCTCATTTATATGAGACCAGCCACCATATAAATGTCACCGACACTTTGTACCTGCTTTGCAGCTCTTGTGGAGCCCGGTCCATGCAAACTACGGCGCACACTTTAACCATTGGTGACTCTTCAATTTGTCATGTTATAAAGGTTTACTCTGACCATTTCTTATTAAGCTGTACCCGTACACCATAATCACTTCTAGTGCGTATCTGGGACAATATAAGCTTTTCATATATCTGCTGTATCTGTATTCGAGCCCCATCCGCTACATGCCTTACGGTCAACAACAACGGTAGTGAAAACAAGTGACTGAGTAGGGGTGCATACTGTATTGCCCCATTTATAGGCATTCAGGTCATTTTAGTACTTGGACGAGTGATACGTTGGTCATTGAACCCGCGACCAATCAGAACGCAGTTCGAGCCTTGGCACGAGTGTGGGGCACACAGGCGGCCTTGACGCGTATACAACAATATCTCCCGCAGTCTTGTGTGGTTGGAACAGTGCCCACGCCTAATGAGTCGGTTACACCGCCTTCTGAAGCTAAAACTTGTTTGATTTTCACTGCAATCACATGGACATAGGAAGTTTGTGATTCAAAATCAGTTCGACTGCCGCTTTGTGGTTACTGAGTAGTCAGGGATTTGGTTTAATGTGAATTAAAGACCACCCACAACTGACGGCAGTTTTTGCAGTCGCACGGACATTACGGTCGGATCTTCCAGAGAAGATATACCATAATCGCGGTTTGCTCCTGTTAGAACTAGACACTATTTCGTATCCTTCAAACAACTGAAACCGGAACTCTGACCAATGCCCGCAGGAGACAGCTGTGTTCGCCACTGCGTTACTGACCTCGCAGTAGACACGGTTGAAATACCATATTTGCCTTCTTTTGCCACGTTTACTTGTGAATACCTTTCAGACTGACTGAACGTTCCGAGAAGAGACAGCAACTGTCCTGTAAGCTCCAGTCCATCATTAGGTTAGTTGACTTCGACAGTTTTTTAGTTGTGGTACTTACATCTAGCGGGCTGATGTAGTCAGCCAAAGCCATAACCAAATTGTTTGAATATACTCGATTTTCCTCACACTCGCTAAGCCTATATAAAACGGCGATTTGTGATTGACCCATAACCATTCAAGTGTCTGGAAAATATTCTTGAAGAAAACTAATCACTTTCTCTCACTTTACTGGTTTATTGACAAAACCGTACGGGAATGTTGGGATTTATATCTAGCAGTGCTGTAACATGTATTTGAAGCGTGACACTCCACGTTATTCTAGTGGACGTCCGTTTCCTTGTGCGGCAACTTCCTCCTGATCTATTCTACGATATCTCTTATAGCTGCACATAGTGTAACTACTGGTGCTATCGTGGTCCTTCTACACTTCGAGCATTCATTGGACTGGCGTACTTCAGAATCAACATGTTCTGCCTCTATCAATTATAAGGCTTACATTTATACACCATTATTATGGGTTATATTGAAGGATGCAAAAACGAACAAGCAGATGAAGTTTAAACACAACGGAACAAGAATAACTGGTATAACCAGTATGAAACCGATCAGCAGCAAAATGTTTCTCTATCTTCCGATATACGACTCTCTCTCTCTCTCTAGAGCTATCTACTTCACTACGGTGTCCATATAATGTATATGTATACATATCAACTTACTGTGACGGTCATGCACTGGCCTTCGAAAATTCGGAAATCAGTATTCATAGTTATTCAATTCCCGCACGCACGCACGCACGCGTCGAACCAAAATCCAATTTCATTCTGCTCAAATAAGTAACGCGCTATACTACGCCTGTGTGCGTGATTTCGTGAGAACCATTTTAGCTCACTGTTTGATTAGTTACCGTGACACGTGACCTTATGGTTAACGTCAGTTTAAACTATGTAACAGCCTATCCCAAAAGCTCATTCGGCTGTTCACTGGTGGGTTCCCTGAGTTTTCTTTGCCAGCCTGTTCCGACCACACACTGCTAACCACCGTTAGCTCGGCAGCGGGCCAGCATAAGACAAACCTCAAGGTTCGGCCCACACTGGCAATATACAGTTGTTATTTAAGTCATCGGTTTTTTCTTTCCTAACAATAGTATACTTGGAGAATGCTCTCTTGTTCTTCTTCTATACAACCATAATCATTGTGCAAACACAATTACGGATAGACAGTTCAAACATTCGTCAGAAGTTCACCATTTGAATCCTCCCGTTTCAAATGTTACAGAAAAGAAGCTTGGAAAACCAGCCAGTCTGGAATTAAAACCTCAAAATAGTAGCTTGCTGACAGATACACTACAGGTAATTACGTGGATCATGCTGAATGAAGTGAACGGTCAGCCTGCTCCTTATGGAACAAATAAACTGTGTCTTCAGGGGGCACATATCGCCACAAAATTGAACTGGTTCAAACCAGTCTACCTACCCGGGCACCACCATGCTAGCGGTTTACTACACTCCTGACGAAAAACTCACAAAACCAAGTGTTACTCAATTTTTCATCAATGCAGCGACGATTGACTGCTTGAGACAAATCGCGGGTTGACGATAAAATAAGGCGCATTTTCGTGTGCACAACCGATTCCGCTAGGTGTTTATGTACATTTTTGGTTAAGCTATCATGGATGTGTGTGCCCACATAACTGCTTATTTTATGGTAACCGTTGAGTGTTTCTGTGATCCAGCATGAAGGAGACCAGTAAGCAAAACCTCATTACTCACACACTCTCTGATCTTACTCCTCCAAGTTCACACCAGAAACGGTGTGTGTGTGTGTGTGTGTGAAGGAATCACAGATGGTTGGTTCCGATCGCTTTGACGGGCTGATCAGGCCACACATTGCTACATCTAAGCATGTCTGTCCCAACTGATGGAGAAAGATACCGAGACCCATACTCACCATCACATGGTCTCAAATCAGCAGTGTTTGCGAGGTACTCACCAAATGCCTGGTAAGCAAGAGTGAACATAGTGTGGGTTATATTCCGTTCGAAACAAAGCCAATCACTCAAAGTTCTGCCGAAGATCAGTGATGGTCATGATGTTGGCTAACCACGGGATTGCGTCGAGGTCAGTCGTTCTACACTTCATCGCTGGCTGTCCCACCACCGTTTTACACTTATCAGTTGATGCACTTGAAGACGCGTACTTGGGACGCAGTCCCAAAAATGATGAAATTTAACATATATCTAATTTTATATGTATCAAACAGAGGTGTGAATAGAAAACTTTACAGCCCTACATGCAACCACCGTACACGATTTTTCTGAATTAAAGTGGGCTGTTCAAGGAAACTAGCTGAGTCAGCGCTGAGCGAACCGAATGATCCGCAGTATTGGTCAAAGGTAGGCCAAAACATCTCAACTGACTGGCTACACTGGCTTTCCCCGCGCACACCGACATATCTGATGCTAACACTTTGGCAATCCGTTAAAGCTGGCCTATCACCGAAAATTCATCCGATAATGAACGGTCGGCGGCAGCTTTCATGAAAAGTTCAACTTATCATTGGACCGCACCAGGAAAAAGTACAGAGGGTCCTGTGGCAAACATGTGCATGACGAAGAACGCCACATGAATCGAAGTTTATTTGCAGACTAAGCAGTGTATAAACTAGTTTGCCGCACTTGGAAGCTCGAAACATTCTCACTGAAGTTCAGAGACACCATGGGTATAGTTCACTCTAAACGCACTACTTGTAAGCAGTCTCCGGGTTATTAACGGAGTATCCGCCAGCTGAATTATGTACACCGAATCTTAGCCTGATTCTTGTTCAACCGCTGGAATAACGAGGTACCGATGAAAAATATCTCTGAGTAGTCGCAGTGTTTTCTGCTTGATCATTATACGATCACCGTAGTATCTGCTACTCATCCGCTTCCTATAAAAATAGTGCGAACGATATCAGCTGTTGTACGTTCATTTTCTCTGAGTTCATCGATTCATTCGAATCGGCTAACCACGATTCATTGCGGACAGTGCTGAGTGAACTTACCTGTTTGAGCAAACCCACTAATATCAGTAATAAGGTGTAGGTTCGATTTTTCTGACTGTGTGTTAATCCCAGTTTTGTTTAGTTTTTAAGTCATTGTTATACACCTTCCTTCTTCAGAACTTATAGGGTGATACACAGTGTAGGTATCGCATAGGGGAGCACCTGCTGTACATGCGACGGTTTGGAGCCGAGAGGCCTGCCACACCATATGATCACCTGGATGTTACCGCTTGTTGATGACTGTACAGTGTTTACACACAATGAAGAATTGAAACGGATGACAAGAGTTTTGACAGACGAGAGGAGTGACGTCAAATCGGATATTAACACTTTTATTTCAGACTTCTCCAAGTGCTAAAACCAGACCTACATCTCAAATTATTTTTATGGAGGATGGTACCTACTGAAATATGCAATTCTTACCCGGGCAAAATTTTTACTTTAGGCTCTGTCGCCCGAGTTTTTCAGACTACAAAAGAGCAGAATCCAAACTGGGGGGCAGCCGGCTGCCGTGGCTGGGACACCTACGGAAGATAGATCCAGATCCAGCGTTGAGAAACTAAAATCAAGTAAGCATCCCGCAGCTGTGCATGCAGGACTTCTTGAGTCAAACCGCGTGCGGGAAATTGATCCGGAAAAGTACGTGAGCGAGAATGCCGTGACAGGTGATCCATACATGTGTAGCTGGTCACACTGACATTGCTGTGTAACGTCCCGCCGAGTACAAACGCACTGATGGCCTCAGAGAAGAAACCCACTGAACATCCGCAGTCAGTGTAGAAACAATGAGCGTATTGGACGTAGGTGAACCAACTGCTGTGTATTTGTCATAAGTAAAAACCGACAACCTACTAGGATAGTAACCGAGATGAGAGGTGGGGCTCAGGCAATCTCTATCTAACGTTATTGTCCAAAATAATGCTAACTATATACATAATTCGGAATGATTGTTCATGTCAAAGCAGAGAGAACCATCTCTCCTGCTTTGTCTGTAGATCCGAAGAGGCCAAGAAAAGTTACCTATGATGAACTTGAACTTTTAACAAATGCCAGATTGTACTAGCACGAAAAAATCCGTCTTTTCCACACGAAAGCAAAGTGCTGGAATGATGTACTGCTGGTCCGGTGATTGTGAATGTGCTCGATAACGACAGTATGTTATGGTTACATTTAATCAGTTTCATGATCCTACCCGATAGACGGATTAATCTACCGGCACCTTGTTCAGTCTGTCTCATCTGACCAAAAAGACCGGTTAATAAATGCTATTGGATTCACTTTCCATCACATTCAGTATTTTGTTTGAAGAGGCGTGCTTTTCTTCTCATGTCTTTTTGCCTGAACTATCAAAACGATTTGGTTTTCTTACATCAGTGAATGAAATCTGCGAATCTTTCAAAGTGTAGAGTTGACAACGAGACTGCACAATGCCCCTAGTAAGGTCTAACCTGTAACTCTTTCAGAAGGGATCGTAGTGTAGGAAGGTTCGCTTCGGATATTGCCGGTTCCGAACAATTGACTGTCAGCAACGTGGATGACGGATTCCCTTCGGGACACGGGGAATTTCTATCCTAAAAGAATTAACGAAACAACGAATTTGAAGGATGACGCTACTTTTGTTGTTCATAGTGATGTTAATGGAATATTTGTCAGAGAATGTGTTGCATTCTGTTGTGGTCTTGTCTGTGTGAGAAAAACATACATTTATCACATGGATTACCAATGTTCACCGTGTTCTGTATAAGTGCGATTTGTTTGAACCGGTGTGTTTTTGACCAAGTTATTCATGAGCAACATTATTCATTTCAGATGAAATTGACAGACTGTCTAACAGAGGAGATAAAACATATTTTAGCCTCCACAGCGTATTTGCAGTAATTTCCGAAACTAGTGTTTACTGACGAACATAAGTGAGTCAGACGGCTCACACGGCTCTCAGTGTGTGGGAGGGAAGTTTTGACCTAAAGACCGATAAGATCGTTGGTAGATCACGTTAATTATGTCCAGTTCGATTGTTGCCTCCCATTCTCGCAGACAAACTCAGCTTGCATTAGGCTGTACGTAATCTGCCGCAAAATGTAATGCACTTTATCAAAAAAATCTGAAGGTCACCCAGTTCTCTTGCTACACGCAACGATCTGTGTATTGCGTTACAGTGATCATAACTTTCCACAATCCTCATGTTCTGTACGGATTGACATTTTATCATCAAAAGGTAGTTAATGTTTGTATATATGGTAGAGCTAACCAGTTCTTCACAACCTTACATCAGAGCCGGTTGGTGCAAGTTCCAAAACGTGTCGGACTGATTCCAAAATCGAACGCAAATCTCCTAGTCGATACCAGAAGGTTGAATTCGTTTTTAGTAAACTGCAATCAAATCTCCTTCGATCGTTGGGAACACACTGTTCAAGGTTGATATATGCTTCTGGCAATTATATAGCATTCTTATTCACACAGGTAACAGAATATGGTCCGACGGACGTAGTCTGTGGACGTGAATATGTGAGCAATAACACCTACTCCTTTCGTTCTTATCAGCGTCGGTTTTCCATAAGGCTTCCATGTGCATGCTTTATCTCAAAGGGAACGGAGTAAAGTTGAGACTGAGCTCCATAAACTCCTTTCCTGTGGTTGAACATCTCTCAAAGAACATCAGCTAGTGTCGTTTGTGTGTTGTAGCCGTGAACGTGAACAATGCGGGTGAGACTCGTCCCAAGGCTGACTGTTAGGAGGTGCATCTCCCAATAAAGTAGCCAAAGGGCATCACGCCATATTAATCGAACGACCCAGTTCGGGTGGTATGGTGGTGAGTGACAGTGTGGTTCGATTCAGTGAATCGGATGGTAACTGTGTTGTGGAACGCCTATGAGCCATTTGGAATGCAAACCAGGGCTTGCTTTCTGATGACCCATGCGCTGTAACGTGATTTATACTGAAGCACTGAGAGTCATATATGATCATTTCATTTGATTTGTTTAGTTTCTTGTCGGCTATATATGGTAATTGTTTCGCCTTATAACTTTAGTGTCCGTGTGGTATACTTCTAACGCCGTTTCACGATAAACGGTGTCGTCACAACATTTCTCCTTCTCAGGTTTGAGTCAAACGGTTAAGCGCTTAAAAACGGGGACCATCCAGTACTACTGAGCAGTGTCATTAATGTTGGGTGAATATGGTTTTGAGTACCAGTGATTGTGAGTGAAAGAAATGACAGACAGAAACAGTGGACAAATTTTAAGTACGTTTCCATTAGGCAGACTAGCAAACGGCAATGATATACTCGATTTAGGTCAATTTTATAAACTCGAACATTACGAATAGAGTGAGATTTTTCATAATAAATACACCTGCCCATATAGGACCAAAATAAACAACTTGAAAAAAACCCAGCAAATGCTAAACAATTTCAACGGTTTTTTATGGAGATTAAAGTGGCCTTAAATAAAACAATTTATCCGGCTCTCTGTTATCCGAATACAAGATACAAGAAAGGGAAGTTCAGGAGCAGCTATCTAATCGTTAGAAATCTCACACTCAAGCTTCACCTCCGTTAGAACTTGTCAGCAATGTATATCTATGCAAGGACCAGGAGTTGAACTCCAGTCACACATCCATGAGTCATCTGTGTTCATCACTGTGTCAGTTACCTCACATTAGGTATAATCAAATTATCCATTGCAGATGGAATGGTTACTATGTCTTTTGTAGCGGCAATCAGTCACTCTAGATGGTACTCACAAGTTAGTGTGGTCGTGCCTTCACATAGGATAGTTTGGGCGTGCTTAATGTGAGGTCAATCACTTAGTGGCCAACATGATTGTCTTAGTAAACTGTGGTCAGATTTTAGATCCTGGTTGCGACAGGCCTATACGCTATTGACGAGTTCAAAGGAGAATGAAACCTGAGGATAGTGCTTCTTTTCGAAACGGGCTGGCTTCAAGTCAACGTGACTACGACAACAACAATCACTTGTGAGTGATGCTCAGTGTATATTAGTCAACGCCCCTACTAATAATCGGTTATTCAACTGGGATCAATTTTCAGTTGTCTACTGATACAGCGCAAAACATCACGCCAATTTGCAAACGAAAATAAATATTTTTCCGCGAGTCCCCACGCACGGCGTGATACTTAAATGAGGTCAGTCACCTGACCTCCACTATATTGAATGTTATATCAATAAATTAGTGCGGTTGTTTCTGAGACGTCAACAGAGAACTAGTTACCATATTTGGACATTTGGCCTCATGTTGTGTACAGTTAGTACTGGCTTTTCCAGTTGTGAGACATCCCGGTCTCTTTTCCAGTCATACGATTATGCTAAGTCCGTTGACTCTTGCCAACCCAACATGTATATAGAACTGAATATGAAATTTGATACCGGTCAACGTGAATCACTTGTGCCCGACTCCAACGAAACAGTGTAATCTGTCTTAGCCTGAGTGCTGTCGTCCCATTCTGATTGAGCGGGGCTGTGTTGAGAAGGCTTACCATACTCATTCTAAACCATGCTCTCCACAACAGTCGACCCATCACCTTCGTTGCTGTTTCCACTCAAAATGCCATACGCAGTCGGCTACCGATCATTCTACCATTACATTCTTCTGTCAGCCGTTGGCTGACTCGTTGTAGTCTACACTTAGAGGTGTTGGAAGATCATCAAGCGTCTGGCTAACAGTTCACCAGTGGGATTAGATGAATTGGAGTAGGCATGCGCTTCGCGCACTAATTTTGATGTTTACGACTAAGAGAACTACGTTCCAAATAATGCTGGATATCTAACATATCGCTGGAACGATTAGATAACTCATAAAAGTTACTTGTTAAATTTGGCTCAAGAAACTGTCGGTCACAACAGAAAAGAGACTTAAAATTACCGGTGGCGAACATCCACGAATCCGTTGCGGGCGCGAAGAAAACGGCACCTTTGTATTAGCTAAGGATGAAGTGTCTATTGTCATGCCGCTTCTATGGAAGTGTATTGCTGAGGGTTGAATGGGAGCTATATCCGAGGTTTCATCAAGCTCCTCTTCTGAACATGACCTGTGTTCGAGCTGAAAAACACACGTAGAAGTAAACATTCAAATATTGTCATCGTCAGAGGAGCAAGTAAATATCGGTGTAGTATAAAATACTACTAGCTTGAACCGGACTACACACGTGGCAAACAAATGATACTGATGTGACTTACTCCGGTGCCTTTACGTAAAAATTCCTATTACATGTGTAACAATCGGACTGATTTGAGCCTTAGCATGTCATTATCATCATAGACAGCAATAAATCAGTGGTTCTAACTGATGTTTAACCGCAACATAACCATGATAAAAAGTGAACCCTGTACAGAACGAGAGAAGAAAAATGAAGGGGAGGGGATTGGACCTATTTACTGAAAATAGCTTCGTCTATATTCAAACATTCAGCCCCAGAGGTGCCTAAGCATTCCATGTTGAGTAACAACAGACATTTAATACCTCAAGATTAAAGAAGGTGAGTTAGCTGAATCATTATTCAACAAGAGACCTAAAGACACACATGTATCCAGTAGGAAATCGAAATAATGATATACCTACAGGAGTTAAAGAGACGAATCAATAAACTGTAATTTTTAAGGTTTCGAAATTCCCATAGTCTGCATTAGAGGTAGATAACTGACAAGTGAGACAGGAAGCGGGCCAGGAAGAAGACACCGACATCTACGATGTTTAGTTAAACAACACTTCAGTGATGAGCAAGGCCTTGTATAAACTACTGCTTTTATGTGCCTTATTGTGATCGCTAAGGTTGTGATTTAAATTTAGGGGCGTCATACAGCATTCTCCTTTCTCGTGACGTACAGTTCAAAGTACGCTAATTTGCATTGCCGGAAAACTTAATTCGAAGAAAACATCAAACCACCCTGGAAGAGTCATCGCAGTGTGTTTTCAACAAGTTTGTAAATTGGCATTCTCTTTCAAGTTTCACTAACAGTTTAACCCGATGACCATTTCATTACGGTGGATAAAAACATCAAGGTTTGAAATATCTAGTTTTGTTTAGCCACTGAGCAAGAAATCGCAGCATACAACAGTCAACGAGACGTGTTTGTGACAGAGGAGTGAACTAACGGCTGTTGATTTCAGTTAACATTATGAAGCACTCACAAAAACTCCAAGTGCAAAACGAGTTAAACAAAGTCTATCCAACTCACTTTCCACAGCTGTCGCTAGTTTACACGAGGACGGAAAAAGTCGATAAATGTCGGCTTGAGGATGAGTACATGAAATCTTATGAGTTATCCAGGATTCGCAGTTCATCAACGACATCTGAAGGCTAGATATCCTGCTAGTAACATCGTCTAGAATAGACAACTGTCTCTGTCTAAGTTCAAGAATTTCTGATACAACACTTTCGGTGGGGGAATTGTAAACTATAGACATCCAAAGACGTCAAGTGTACATCGAATTTAGTGATTGGGATTTCGAAGAAGCATTTCCGAAAAGATCAATTTAGCAATCTTAAGATGCGTTAGAGTATCTTTTTTAACTATGGTCACGTGGCAGACACCTTTTATCATCTACGTAAACTTTATAACGAAAGAACCAACAAATTTAGACAGATTCAGGAAATCTTCACCGCATTTGGTAGCGTCTTTACAGCTGACTGTAAAATAGACTTGCAAAATTAAGAAAAATGTACCCAAGAGAGATCTATGCGTAAAGCAGCTGAATGAGCTTGAATAAAAAGATACACAAAGTCTGTCTTGAAGCAGTGTTCTAATGCACTTGCTTACGGTCCCGGTGATCCAGATTGAACTGTTTTTCCAAACATGCAATGAGCGCTAGTCACCTCAAGATGTCACTAGGAATAAACCCAGTCTTTTTATAATAGGAATTGCAGAAGATCGGCGATGTACTGTTAAGAAAAAAAGCCATGTAGCCAACTGGCTTTATTGGGCCCTTTTCAACGATTTTGTCAAATCAAGGGGCAATATCTCTCGGTTCTCAAAGTTTTTGATGAAAGTCACACGGATGGATTTTTCTGGTTTATCAGTCATAAAGGGTTTTTTCGAAACTTTGGGCGGGTTGAGCTATTTCATCAAACTAGATCTAGTCTTGAGCTTTTGGTAGACAGTAGGAGGGAGAAGTGACCGAATGAAGACCGCTTTCGTATAGCCGTTTGAACTGTGAGTGTTTCAAACTATGCCATTTGGGTTCTCCAGTGCAGGAAGAATGAGTAGATACCATTATGCGCAAATACCGTATCATCGTGGATGATGTGACTGGTTACTGAAGGGTGAACAAAAACAGTTGGGAAAACCTAAGGGCCTACTGAGATATCTGGTCGAAATAGAACTGAAGTCTGAACCCTCGACAAGGCACTTAACGTGATGAGTCATTCTAATTCTAGGACACGTTACTTCCACACTCGCTATTCGCTCAAATATCGCGGGACAGAACACATTCGGTTGTGGCCAACTCTAACTGACAGACCACAATAAATTTCCAGGGTCTTGCGTTTGTTAATTACGTATCATAAAGCCCTTTCGAAAAGTATGAACTTCCGTACGCGTTACCGCAACAGTGATCAGCTTCAACTGTGTTCTTTCATTCCTACGATGGGCTGACTGTGCTACCACTTTTGTGAACGGTCAAGGGCGCATGTTGGCTTAAGTGGCGATCGATCATTGTTGTGCAAAACACAAGAAGACGGAGGCGCAAAGCAATTGCGAACCACATTAAGGTGACCAGTGTCATTCTTTCATGACCCAACAATTTTGGAGAGTTTAGCATTGCTCATCAACCAATTTATCTACTATCGTACTGGGGTACCGCTGATTGCTTCCCGAATATAACAGTGAAATAAAGTTGATTCCAACAAATTCGGTCGCTTCAACTTAACCGAGAAGTTCTGATCATTGGATTATCGATTACTGTGAACACAGCAAGATTCTGATTATACTGTTTTCGGAATGTTCGGATGAGCAGAAAACTATTTATACGTGGTTGTATTTGGGTGTTTGGATATAAATATTCGGTTATGTCCATTGTATGACTACTTGAACTGTGGTTACTACACCCGCCTCACAAAAATGAGAGTCTGAGTTTAAATTTCACTCTGAATAGTAGTATGTATCACAGATGAACTTTAGGCGCGGAACTCGAGTCTAGTGATTTCTCCCAGAGCTTGAGAATCTAACGACTTGGGTGAAAACGAAAGCTTGATAAAATATTGGTGTTATTATTTTTGTAACAATCTTCATTCTTAAACTCCCCTCAGTGAACAGCTTCGATATACGTTACGACCTTCAGAGGGAAAAAGGTGGGGACGAACACAAAGATCGCGAGCAGCATCTCGATCACGCACGGAAGGCAACGATATCGCAAAACGGCAAGAAAATCAGAACGCAAGTATCGGGACCCAACGCTTGCAATCTAGACCCCACAGAAATATAAAAAGAACGGCCTTCAAACGAGCTTCGTTTGCTGCTCATCCCGATGGTTAAACAGTGATGCACTGTAGCTATATTTATATGGACCAATCAGAATCGAACGTGGAACTCGATTTTTCAACAATATCGTCAAGCCGGCTCCAGAATTTTCAGAATGCGATTGTTATCAACCGCTGAGGCTATTGCTATCAGACTGCACAACCCCTGCATGTGTGCCCAAAAACAATTCGTACAAACCCTCCACTTCCCTTGGCCAATCATTCCACATCCACTTGAAACTCGAACAAGCGTGAACCGCTTGACATTGATGAACGAATATCTCATGACAGACTCGTATAACACCCGAACACATTCACCAACACCAACACCCTCCCCAGTAGATTGTGATCTGTACCATTTCTCTAATCTTAATGTTCCTTTTTAACTCGTCATAATTTCATATATAACCCGCACGTATTCCCATGTAATTGTAAAAGCCCGATGAGAATTACCGAAAACAGCTGTTTGAAAGATTGACTTCTTATGAATTCTACGGGAATCTGGAAAAGACTGAAACATTTAACTATCAAATTTGAAAAATCCATTTTTCTTGGCAATTAGGGCGGATTCTCCAGAAAAAGTGCTTTTACCCAACATCATGAAAGGTAAAGGGTGATTGAACTCGTCTTCAAATGAAAATAACAGCTATTTCTCTAATAATTCGTTCCGTTTAAAATAGTACACATGTTATTCTCAGTGTATAACTAGAACTGGCCATAGAGAATCACAACTAAGTGGCATAAATCAGGCGGCATAAGATAACGTGGTGTGCATGTAGATCATGAGATCCTAGGCAATTCTCGAAACTTGTGCTACAATCTATCTGCGCAAAATAGGAAGGAAAGTTGCGTTTCAGATTCCAACTGGAACTGCCGGATGCGCCTAACCAAGATTGAGACGATGGTCAAGTCATGGCAGTGTACACTTGAAGTTATATTGCAGGTGTGTCTCATGTACCGGATCGCCGTTCAATTACACGCTGAACTGTCATGCGAAAGTTCAACTGGACATGATGCAACATCAAACGATGCGTGTCAAAGAGTATGTCATTGTGGAATGAAAAATTGTATGTTAGAAATAACTACATTATACATGTATGTATATTAATAAGGTCATATCGGTTCACACAAGTTCAGCCGCATTGTGCAAATTGTCACGTGAAGCAGAGTAACCTGAAATTTTTTGTACGCACTCAATTCTGTATTTTCTTAAATTCACAGTGTCTCACACCCAGTTAAAGGTCCCAAATTTTACCAAGAAAAACCATGCTATATTACCTAGTTGAAAAGCTTACTGAAAATACTGTCCAATCTCCTTTTTAGTGCATATTGGCTTCAAACCTTTATCACTATGCAGGCAATATGTTTCAAGGGAATGTAGCAAAAAAGCAACCAATTTAATGCAATAGTTTGGGGATGCAGGATGACGTTGTTTAATACTCTCCGATTCCGAGTGAGCGGATTCTCGAATACAGAGAGATGTCGACCGATCGTGCACACGTTATTTTGCCTTGAGTCAGGCAAGTTCAAGTGACTGAAAAAGTCGATGTCAAGATGATCACGTTAACAAGCTGCCATCACGCTGATCCCACTGTGATCAAGCGAGGCGGTTCTTCTAAAACTCTGACTTAATCAGAGGCCAGGTTAATTCGACTGGCAATGTAATTGTATTTCTAAACAACTGAACTTCATCCAGTGCAAATTAACGGTGACACTGTGAATGAAAGAGAGTGTTTTCAACAAATGGCGTGCGCCATTGGTGAGTTCAGTAAAAGAGACTGTAGGAACAAATAATCCATGTAGTAATGGACAAGCTAAAAAATGCACCAGAATGCAAAGGTTGCATTCAGACGCGAGTTTCAGTCCACAGAAAGCGGAGTATATTCAGCATCGAATTGCTGTCGTGTGTAACAAGAAAAATCGGTTTAGCACTATTCGACGGATCAAGGGATCAGAAGGCAGGTTTTGATTGAAATCTCTGATTGTCTAAAACAATACTGTGGGTGGAGTTTGTACCAATACATTAAATATTTAGTAGTAATGGTAATGTGTGCAACAATCCAGAAAACCATTAGTGGTGAGACATTCACGCACCTCATCGTACTGGTTTATTCCACGTGGGACACAATGCATCGTCTCCACCATGGCGTCATTTGTCTGTGAATAGGTTTCATGAAGTCTCTGACTGGCATTCGTGTATGGAGTCTGAAATGTGATCTGAGACTGTATAACTGGATCCGTAAAGCAAACTTGTGACGCCTGGTCGTGCATGGTACGTACTGGGACATCTCGTTGGTGCGGACTAGGTAGTTTCGAAGTGTCCATCAATCGAGTAGGACCCTGTCACATGATGGATAGCAGGAATCTGGTACATATTTTAATTGGTTAACTAGCATGGATATAAGCTTCATGAACAGTTTGACAAATTTCAGAGTGGTTTATCGGAAAACATTGAAAATTGAGCATTTGCCCAAACTAACTCGCTATTGAGCTCAAAACCGTGCACAAGTTTAGCTTGAGAGCTTCAGCACGGCAAAGAAGCAAACTTCAAACGGGTAACACCATGAAACGTGCTTATTAAAAAGGATCAGAAACCAAGAAATGATGGGTTGCGTTTATCCTCTTCACGGTCGTGATTTGAACTATCACCCGTGTTTGTGTAATATGAACATGTTGGACAGTCATTGACAAAATAACACTACCTGACAGATTTTTTTATTCTGCTTTGGTTAAGAATTCCTGGTTGCAAGATAATCGACTGAAAGAAGCAACACAGTGACTACATCCTCCTCACGAGATGGGCATGCAACCTGAGCATAAGTGAATATGGCTAGACGCTTGAACGTGACACGTCCTGTGTGTCGTCGTTAACTGTTCACATTTGACCCGAATTGAGAGGCTCCCCAGTGTATCTAAAACGCGGACTTGGGAAGAGCGAACAGTTTCATATTAGCCAATGAAGAGGAAATGACGCAGTTCATTTGTTACTGAGGAAAGTATCGGAAATCTGTTAATGACCAAACCAACCGTATTTGTATGCACTTCTGCCAAATTCGCCCACAATAAATAAACTGTAACACTGAGTTATAGCTTGCTTTTATTCTGTTCGTGTGGATAGACACAGTCCAACTGGGATTGCCAGTTAGCATTGGCTACGGCCAGAGGGCTTGAAATGATGTTTATGTTATTTGTCAATACTCAGCTTCAAACCAACACTGCACGACCTCACCTTCAATCAGATGAGGTGATGTTTGATGAATCTAAACAACGACGAAATCGGTCGTGGAGTGTTAGTTTGAGGTTGCGTAGCAAGAATCATTACAAATTTTAACGATACCATTATGAACATTGATGATGGGTAAGTGAAATAAGCACACACAATAATTCTGCAATTCTACCATTTCCAGATAAGCTACTGTCCAAATTGCTGTCCTATAGAATAAGGCCACGAAATTGGATAGTGGGAATTAAACATCATATCAGTGTTCGATGTGCCAAAAGTGAAGGACGATATAACGATCGAAACCGTGCACTACGAATAGCAATTTACAAGAGAAAACTAGACAATTAAAAAGAACTTACATCATTTTCCCCAACCAGTATACTCTGAGTATTCGTTGTGAATTGTTCCGGAAGCCTAGACAAGTGGATGCGCATTTCAATCTGTCCGATTCGATGTCCCAACAGATCGCGAATCACAAAAGTACCGGAAATCTGCCATTTTGGTGACACAAAACCGTCATGTAGTTCAGAGTATGGACTTGACATGAAGACACTTATTGTATTCATTTCAGTTCCAGTAAGTTTGAAAATTGTTTTGTGAAATGATACTTGAAAATCTGTGATGATAGTATTGAATCTATGTCGGAAATCATGCTGCAAATTATTAGCATCAACACTGTGAAACTGTTTCAACATTGAACAAGTTTTCTAAAGTGCAGTTGAAGAAAAAGGATTATGATACTAAATGTGCGGAAGTGGTCCATGTATTAAAATGAAGAGCAATTATTCGGAGTAAACTTACTTAAAAAGTGTTGAACCTTTTGAAAACCTTCATTCAAAAAATTTCATATACGACTTCAGCCTACTTTCCTTTGTGGTTAGCATAAATCAAAGAGGTTAGCTGAGTAATCCATAGGTCTAGTTAACCATCCGCATTGTCACACGGAGCAATATATTTTTGTGGTTTATAGTGATACGCAACTGCCGCACATCCAACAGTATATGAAGAACCAGAACAGTACGAATTCACTAAATGACGTCATAAAAACCTCTTTGTAGAAACAGACAATCCGTGCCTACATTGCCTACATTTCTTGAACAGAAAACTTAGCTAAAAGGGAAATTAAGAAGACATTTTCAAAACTGCTCCCATTTAACTTCTCCTACCTCGATTTATTGTTTGCACTCACTTCAGAGACAGCTCTTTCAAGCAAAGATAACATTTAAACAGCTGGGCTCGACCGGCCTTCAGCCATCGATCGCGAATCAAGGAGGCTTCAGTATGACAGAAGTGCGACCTACAAAAGCTGATTTACCAATGTTTGTCCCGATTTATCTGTGTTAAATCATCACATTGTCGCCTTCTACATTGATCAAGCTACCTTCCTTCAACAAGACCTGGGAACGCTCGTTTCAGCTAACTTAAGCCTGTCTCATAACAACTCCTTGATGACGAAGGAGCTTGACATGAGCCCTGGAATGTCACAGCGGTTGTTTTAGACCTTCCAGTTAGAGAAAGCTTCCTCTTGTTAGTCAACTCGTACCTACGTCCTTATCATGCGTGAAACCTTGTCGACCATTCACTACGATGAACATCCATCTGAATGACAGGGAAGAGTGCAGGACAGCGAAGTGTGTTTTATCTCGTCCTTAATTCCGTTACTCAGACAGATTATTTAGGCGAGGTCGGGTGTCTGTGTACTTACAAATGTTACAGACGGAAATATTTTAGCCTACAGAATGTGCCATTAACTTCTGCATTTCCTGATGCCTATTGTTATACTTAGCATGAATATTAGTGTCCGAGATCACTTGTATAAGTGGTAACAGCACCTGATATGAAAACATACTTTCAGTACGGGGATAGGTCTAACCCGGAACAGTTTACTTTGAACTATTTCGACGCAGCCATTCATGTATGGCTTCAAGAGGAAACCTAATGCTAGTGTGAGTTCTTAATCTAGTTAGTCAACAGAATAATTATGAGATGGTGTAAGACCTCTAACAACCGTGCTAGGAAGACGTTATCTGTTGAAATTTACTCGCCTCAAGTTTTCTTATCACATCGAAATCGGTATTTTTCCTACAGACTAAATAACTCAGTCTTATTGTGATTCATGCTTCTATAACTCTTACCAAGTCTGAAGCGAAGTGATATATTCGTTTTGCTCCCATCCTCTTTGCTCTCCGTTCACTGTGTATCCTTTCGTTAACGTCCAACACAGAACCAGGTGTACATAAGCACTGACAGCTTGTTCCAAACTGTAGAATTCCATTGATCCTAACGCTTCAGAGGGTCACGGCTTGTTCTGGTGGTGATACCACTTCACTGTGGACAGAGCCGATATATGAATATACCCGTAGCACGACCTTCAGAATATGGATTTCAGACTTAAAAACACTTACTGATCGCGTCGGGGTCATTCTAAACATTTGGAATGAGTGGACTGGTTATACAAGATGCCAAACAGCGACTGAGTCCGTCTCAAATGTTGCACATATCTCTTCAATCTTGCAAGTGGTCGTACTTTTCAAGCAACGTAACGCCCAAATCTACGAGTCGAGTGCCTAATTTTTCGACTAATTTAGGTTTTGAAACGGCTGGGTCGCATTTCTTGTTCCAACCTCATAGCAACCCTATGGGGTATTAAAAAACGCCAAAGCTCAACAGTGGTGTCATTGGTTTTTTGATCGAGCGCAGAGAATTTTGAGTTTCAAAGTGTTGCCGATTCTTGTCGGAAGTATGCGCAGCCGGCCTGTCTACGTGTTGAAACGAAGTGGTACAAACGATTCACAGCATATAGGATGGTTATGAAAAATTACCCTGGTCATTATTTCTGCGTGCAACTCGTTCCAAGCAATGACTTTTGAAATGAAATTCAACTTGCCGCTTTCTAAGACATGTTAAAGAAAACAACTCCCACGACTTGACGAAGAGAAAATGTTTATAAGAGATCGGCGATCATATAATGTTGCTGCAAGCTATACTCAAAATTTAACATGATAAACAATCTTTTGTGTGCTTTTGTGCTTCTTAACAGACTATGATAAACATCATGTGCTTGTGCAAGAGTAAGGAATGACGGCTGGACCTAGTATGTTGCAAAAGTAACCAGAACATTATTACCAAAATAGGAAAACATTTCACTTTAATGGGAAAATGTTTAGAAATCACGACACCGATGAACAGTTAAGTGAAAATCTGGTAAACGAGGGCCTACAATTACACAGTGTCTGGAATATACGGTTCTACACGACTTTTGACGCGAATTTAACAGCCGGATAAGAGAAAGCTTCATGCATACTGAAGAAAATGTTCACAAACAAACTGAGCAACCGAACAATCTCCTTGAAAGAGCTTAGTAACGTTTGGATTTATGTGAAATCCAACAGTTGGGATACTCAAGCTAACAGGCAAATGGACATCCACAGCACCGGGGTTGCAATGGGTGATTGGCTAAGTTGCATTTTCAATTAAGAACTCGTTCAAGCTGGTTAAACAGATGAACAGAATTTGAAATCACCTAAAAATTGGAGCCATCTAGAATTACCGAGTTTCGCAGAACCGCTTACCTAAAAGAGGTTATCAACAGAAGTTTCATTGGCACCACCTCGATAGTGCAGATGAACCACGAGTAGAAGTGTTCGTGTAGATGCAAGCATCAACAATATTAGCACCGTTGGAAAACCTAATGAATTCGGATGTTCGATTGTCAACATCCTCAAAACACAATTTTTTTATCTTGGGAACAGTGAGGATAGGGAATGAGTACTGCGAGTTTGTGAACCCCTGGGCTGAAATGCAACGACTCACCTCGTTCACCTTAATACCTTCTGTTGATGATTCCTCCTCGTCCAAGGGAATCTGAAACGTGTTCAGCGAAATGGTAACCACTCCAATCAGTCGCTGACCGTCAACCGTGCCTGTTACCTCAGTGGATTGATTCTTTGGCCATTGAGCAACGACAACATAGAGCGGTGTTGTTGCCAGTTGAGTGCGCAAACTGTTCAGGTCGCACCGAAACAAAGCAGTCTTGCTGTGTCGGACGTGAAACGTAGACTGACGAGAATACAAAAGTCATGTTAGTACGATTGGTCACTTCACTGGGCTAGATATGCGTTCGTCATGAGTCATTTTTTTAATGACCATTTCAGGTCACTTGTGTTCTGAACACATCGTAAGTTTGAACTTTCAATACGGTGGATGGGAATCGTAAATGGGCCGTGTCTTTTGACGTTCACGTTGACCACGGACAGCAGTTTTGTCTCTATACCGCCTCAGACGGATCCTGTCAGAACAAGATTCCGACCAGCAAGTCAGGTTATGAGCCAACTACACGATCGCTAGACCACTGCACCTACGAGGATCTGTTGAGGTGAAGCAACTAAAATCCATCACATGGTTACAAGCGTAAGGGTCAGAAGTTCAAAATTCTAATTTTCTTCCAAAATTCTCTGTTGTATCCGATGTTATTTGCACACTCTTGCTGTTCATAACTTTCTTATAAAACGACTATTTGAATATACTAATTTTCCGTTAGCAGTGTGCGCCCGATCAACCTCGACAGTACGCCCATCTATATGGCATATAGCAACGTTGAAATCATTAACTCATTTGATACTAAGATGCAACAGGTGCCATTCTTATCATCAGGAATTCGAAAACTATCTGCAAACCTAAACTGTTGAAAGTTCCCTTCAAATACCCTTGATCAGCTGTACTGTTCTAGGGACTTCACTAAGACTGAGAGATACAAAAAAGCTCGAAACAATTCACTATTTTTCAACTTGTGGGGAGTCTATTATATAGCAGTACGTCTGTTCAAGATTTACCAAGTACGCCTGCCTGATAATGAGTAAAAAACGCACAGTCGAACATGTAACATCGACGAAATCTGGCCACTAAACACATCACCAGGCAATGCTCACAGAACTGGTAGCCTGGCAACTAACAGCTTTGGTTCGACTCCCCATTCAGTCCATATATACTGGATGGGTCCAAGCAGTTACGAAGCTGGCCATTGTGTGTCGAGTTAAGGATGACCATGAATGAACACTGTCTACTCAATTTCAAGCCCTTACGACTGTAGCCAATACGAAAGTGGCAATATGAGATGGACTGTGTCCATCCACATGAACGGGGTGAAAAGCGAGTCACAAATTAATTCGTAAGTGTTTTACTAACCGAATATATTAATGAGAATATAATGATCAACGAGTATACTAATGGTAGACCAGCATTTCATACAACCAATGTATCAAATGAATATGTTTAACGGAAGGGAACTCTGGAAGCGAACTGCAGTAATTGCTAATAAGCAACGTGGAAGCAAATAAGTGATCGCATTGACATGATATTTGTTGATTCAAAGTATCGCGTGGTTTTCTCACCATACAGTGACCATTATTCAGTTCACCATAAGATATGATTCGCCATTCTTCGTGTGGCGTGGATTTCCAGATAAACGTTCTCAGCCTGCCATTTTGTCCAACCCTTTATCCGTCTCTTTATAAAGCACCAATATTTACAACACTGTGCAAAAAATATCTGTTAAATGGCAGTTTGACACGAGCAGTAGGGTGCTTAGGGAAGCTGTTTCTGTCCAGTCTATAGGTTCGACCTACTCAGTATGGTGTGTACGTGTGTGGTTTTTGTCTCCTTGTTTGCCAGTTCAAGGAAGGACATATTGTCTAGGCAGGCGACACTGATAACAACAATGTCGAGATGAGTGTCGGGCTGACAAGGGTTGTTTGAGTCGACTGTGTGCATGCAGATGAGAGTAGTGGTGATAATCTGGCGTACATTGCTTCATGAAATTTTGGATTTGGGCTGCATCAAACTTGACTTTGACTATCCCATTATGACAGAGGGAGAATTAGATGTGTATGTGAACAGCAAGTCCGAGGGAAATGACTTGAACGTAACACAATCTATTGAAGATGTACTTGATGGAGAAACACCCTTTGCTTCCGAATTCGATGGGTTCCAAGTTTCAGACATTCCTTGGCACTACATTCAGCGGCAAATACCATGTTCGACTTGGCGCGAATATCAATTATAATTCCAAAAAGCGACATTCCTCAAGTGAAGCGAGCCGCTCCCTTCACGGTGTACTGTACTCCCATCCTGGAAATAGCCACCGTGCAAAACACCTCTCAATTCTCTCGAACACACATTGACCGAAATGTGAGAGAAGTATACTTCATTGATCTTTAATAAGTACTAAATTATACACTTGGAGCATTAAGCTGTGACCCTAATGCTCGGACCTTTTATTTACCCAGAAATGTGATTAAATGGTGATAACACTAAAATTTACGATGGGCTGATTAGCAGAGCAGTGATGTGTTAAACAATGACAAATCTGCACCAATTACACCTCTTTTTTCAGCTGCCATCACCATTAAGTTCTCTTTAACACCAAATCTCTAAAAAAATGAATTATTGCCAGTTCATCCTTTCGGGTAAGTCACAGTCCCGTTGAATAACGTGATAACCGGAATGCTTCATAGTTATTGAAGGTTTCTAGCTTGATTACGTGAAAGACATTAACACACGATAACGTAACACAGGGATTTAAATACTGTATCTAATTTTTTGCCGTTCTCTCAATACTCATCCACAAAAACAACGAATTACAATAAATCTGATGGATGATATAAACCAGAAGGAATATCCAGTGAGATTTGTCAAACAGAATATGAAACCGAGAGATGCCAAGCCAGCGACGGAAAGAGTAGCGAAAAATGCGTTTTCTATCAGTTCGGCATCTGAAGGCAAAATGATTAGTGGCAGATTGACAGATGCATTAGCCGTTGGGAAGGATATTCGGCGAATATCAGATAAGATCCGTGAGCACCTTCCTAAATGGTTATGTAATGGTGTGACGAAATCTATCCCAATTGCTATCGCACTGTATCCGATTGACACAAGTAATCAAATCACGGTCGACAAAACCTTCAAATTTATTTGCAAAATGTCCCGCGTCTATTCTCGAGTTTTCAGCGGAGACTGATATCGACGGCACGGGAGATCGCTATCGTAGTCTATAACACCCAGATATGCGCCAAAGTCGTACACGCCCTAAACCTCACGTGGCCAACCATGTGTAAACCGTCTGTGTGTTGTTTATCCAGTAACTCGATTAACATGTTATTACATACCGGTCACACGTTTCATGTAAACACAGCATACTCACGCACAAAAGTAGATCCACCGCTACCCGGTTAGACACTTACCCATAGTTTCCATGATTAGTAACACTGCGTATAACTATATTTCAGTTTTATACATAATTAGGATGAATCCCCTGTAATTGTACATGTCTGAAAGTAATAATGAAAACAGCTGTTTGCAACCTCGATTTCCCATGAATACTCTTGGTATAGTGGCATGATCAGTACTTATCCGTTCAAGGCTAAGTATTATCATTTGTATGCGGACTTACAGAGTTAAGGAAATGAAAAACGGGACAAAAAGAGTTGGTTGGACAGTCTATAAAGGTGTGAAAGTTGCGATCAGTTGTGAGTGCTGCCCAAATTATATCTACCTCTAAATGTCTGCTATATATGGCTTGCATTTTTTTCGTTTGTGAATGATGAGAGTGAACGAAATGTTAACATATCGCAACATACGTCTTTCTGTACTGATCAAGTTATGTTAACCCAGTTATGCCAACCAAAACGATGGCAACCATCGACTAGAACTTTCAACTACTTATAAACTTCGAGTAGGCAGTTTGAAACGTTAATCTGCTCGTAAAATTGGATAGTATGATTCTCAGTCAAGTGCATATTTTCATTCATGTACAATTCATATCGAACGGAAGATCTAGCGATCAGAGTCAATGCCGTCAATACTGACGACGATACTCAGCAGTCAAGCAAACGTGAGATGAAAGAACAAGCCTTTGTCTAAAGATAAGCCAGCGTGCAGGAATGGAGCAGGGCTCTCATTACGTCTGAATTACGAACCATCCACTATGATGAGCCAACCTGTAATAAACCGACTTCAGATAAGCGAAGATAGGAGTAGAACGTGGTAACCATGTTCGGAAACGTTAGCTCGAAATAATTTCTGCTTATGTTTTGGACTCATTCATAATTTGGGGACGAACACTCAGTTACGGCTATGGTAAGTTCATTACCTTGTGCAAACTGGCACTTTTGCGACTAAGGCGAAGCTGTTTAAGATCAACTTGTCTTACACCTGATACTAATTTACAATGACTATGATGATGCAAAGGTAAAGGACATGCTCAG
Source organism: Paragonimus westermani (assembly GCA_008508345.1). NCBI lineage: Eukaryota > Metazoa > Platyhelminthes > Trematoda > Plagiorchiida > Troglotrematidae > Paragonimus > Paragonimus westermani. Next base: position 112,336 of record QNGE01002158.1, read on the forward strand.
GGAGTGCAGACTTGAAACGTTGATCGTATGATGCCAGTGCACAATTAAAAGAAAACCTGGAGATGCTGGTAGTTAGCTGAGGTTGGCTTCGCTTAGGGCAGAATCATTTGGACAACTACCGTCTGTGAACAACGGCAACAAGATTTTCATAGGCGATCATTCTGTAGGAGCAAGTGCGACGACAGAAGCGCCGATCCAGATGGGTGCGTGCACTAACGTATATTTCCACGGGAGCACAACACAAAGTGTTCATCTAAAGGCAAATTTTTGGTCGGATGCCAAGTATATTCTTAGTTGACTATGATATTGCAAACATAATTTTCAATAGTTTTGATAAGACTCGATTACGTCAAACTTGGAATTCAGTAAGAGAGAAGCCAACAACAGAAGCCCGCTGCTAAACTCGGCAAGCACCCAATTAACTGAATTGACAGAGCTCAACGCGAAGGTTTGCAGCTCAACTGTTAACCCACTCCCCGGAACTTCTGTTCATGATACAGACGATGCTCAGTTGATTCATTTGAATACTACCCGCACTTGATCGCAGCCTTAGCATTCAGATAAGTCACTCGGTTAACGCACTTAGAACGTGAACACTAGACTCTTATTACAGCTTACCAGTAGTGTAAATCCTTGTTCAGACTGGAGGTTGTACAGTGACCCTTGTGTTTATGAGACTAGTGCATTAGCCACTGTATTAGTAACCTCACAATAGACTTGACTGAATATTCATATCCAGACGGTCAGTCACAACACATTAATAAACTGATCTTTTGGTGAAAATCGTTAAAGCAACACCTATTTCCCTGTTCACATACACTGAACGTAAGCATAACTATCCAGGTAATCTGACGGTATGTCACTAGTGACAACGCTTGACCACCACTCAAGAGGCCAAGAGTACCTGTCCAGTTGCAACCACTGTTCCCGTTTGGATTTGGGTCATCCGACAATATCTAGCTCATATGTGAATTTGTAAGTCATTTGTCAGTGAACAACTTGTGTTGCATAAGTTGGGAACTTAGTATCACTGACGAAAGAAATATTTAGACATATTTGACGCAACCTCCTTCACTTGTGGACTACCAAAGATAGATAAACTTTTATCGAAAAAATACTTTGTTCGTCAGTCAATTATTACCACTCTCGGTATTGTTCACTTGAAAACAATCACACTTTTTCTAGTAGGGTCAGTCCGTTAGCATTACGTCACATTCTGATTGAACGTATGTCTTTTGTTCCGTATAAACAGTGTAGACAACACTTTTCGCCACTGGTGTCAGAACGGGTTGGAATCTAACGACTACTTAAGAGACTGGTGGCATATCTTACTGACTGTTTGCTCCTTATCAGTTCTGATTCAGAAAGTGTGCAGAATGAAATGAAACTACTCAGTGAACGTGGCTGTTATTAACAGAATTGAACAGATCCTTTTAAAGAGGGGCACTTTAAGGAGAAAGAAATGTCGCTCGGCTCCGAAACTTTTGCCACTGAAACCTTGTTTTCAAGGAACACCCTCAACGAATGACGTATTGCCCTGGATACATCTGCAGAAAGTTGTTAAAATTGTTGTTTTTATGTCTAAAATATTTCACCCTCCTGGGTTTCTATACCATGGGCTCGCATGCTCAAGCTGCCGACGTAGAAATGGAAGTATTGAATTTTTCAAATTGGCACGGTGAAAGCACTTTTGACTGATATAAACAACCATGTGATTTACGCTCATGTGTTCAGGCCAGTAACTAGGACCAAACAAGACAAAACAACCTAAGCTCTAATCGTCTATCCAGGTTTTATTTCTGTGGATCAGAACATGTTCTGTAAATAGGTATGAAAGATCGGCTGAGGATGTTCTGAATTTTGGCATCAGCAGAACACAAATAGACAGCACATGGGGAACGGAAGGAGGGAATCTTCCAATATCAAAATCTAGAGATAATAACTTGGGAAAAACGTTTTCTTGCTGTCGTTAGATTCAACACCAAAAAATATAGCTTTCCTTTTCTTGCTAAACAAAACGGCAGAGTGCATGTGCGTATGAAGAAAGCAACTTGCTTACGAATAACAATGCCAGGACTACAAAACTGAAGGATAACGAATCAAATTCTGTGTTAGTGCCTGCGGTAATTGACTGGTTGAAACGCGTACGTATGTTGTGCCTCAGTTACAAAAGAAAAGACACCAACAACGTTGATGAGACTTGTGTTTTTCTGGGATTCACCAACTAGAAGCATTGAAATATATAATCTCCTTGTACAAGAAGCAAGAAGAAGTTTGACCATGTAACCGTTTTGTTGATGTGTCGTTTTCGCAAGATGTCAGAGTGAATACTAATGACAGATCAAAATGGTGTGAAAGAAGGTTACCTACACGTTTGTAACTATAAAGAAAGCGTTTAAAAGAAGCGCGAGATCAGGCTGGGTGAATCTTAAGGAGAGAACTGTGTAAGCATCAGAATGAACGACAAGGATACAACGATATTCCTAAGGCTTCAAGAGGCAGAATTCCCGTGTGAAGTTTCTGTGGAAAGCGTGACATGTGGGGAGGATATGATATGAGAACTTGTTTGTATACCAACTGGTTATCAGCTGGAACATTGAGGTGTTGTAGGTGAAAGATTGAGGCCATTCCAATAAAGAAAAGACAACCGTATCAAGGGAACGATGTTAATATAAATGTAGTGTCAATAAAGATAGAATGTGTTTCGGGTAAAAAAGACCTAACTCACAGATGGTTTTCCTGAATGATTCTGCGATCCATTTGAGCTAAATAGTATAACATTGTTTGACATGCCAACAAACACGACAGTGAATCTCTGTCTAATGAGCATTGGAATAGTATGTTTTAAACGTAACTTATAAAAGTTGGCCGGTGTTACATAATTGAGCTCTCATGCGAGATAGCAACGAGGCTTTCTGCCAAGTAGATCAGAATAAAACTGTGATAGGGATTATGGTTTGCTTTCATTCTGTTAGTGGGTGTGGACACAATTCACTCCAAATCTTCATTTTGTATTGGCTACGGTAACAATGGCTTAAACCGCAAACGGTAGCTGGTTCGGCCCCACATTCAGACCATCTCTAATTGACGAGTTGAAAGAACGACATAACCCAACACAGAACGTCAGCTTGAGAGTGATTATCGCAAAGCACTATAAAACGGTGATGCTTTTGCAGCTCATTCTTATAATAACGTTTAGGTATTCTGATGTAGGTTTAAAAATTGTTGGGATATGTTCACCGCGACTAAGATAACCGTTTTTCGATCATGTGTGATACGAGGGTTGGAAGTCACAGCTAGCCCTATCTTGGATGTTTAGGACAGCATTGCTGCCCACATTATTGATGTATCCCAAGCACTAGAATGATGAACACTCAATAACTATGCAGTAGTAGGTAGGCAAACAATTTTTACTTTAGTTTTTCTGTATAAACTTAGGGCAGGTAGAAGGTAATGATTGTTGAAAATTCGCTACCTTTCGGAACAAACTGGGATTTTGGGCACAAGGCAAATTTCAGTTTATTGAGTTTTTAATAGTTGTTTTATAAACAAGATGCACCAGTAAAATGAAGAACTACAATCGGTGCTGACGCTTTGGCTTTTCTACTAGTCGGGTCGGCTCCGCATGCAGCTCGTTTGTTTCAACGCGTCACGTACTAAAGCAACTTGTTCTACTCCGCTGCTCATTATGACAAAATCCGATGGTAAGGCAAACGTGCTATCCTGATGGGTCACCACACTGATATGCCAGTCTCCTCGCGTTTTCGATTACGATTGGCATTCTGTGAATTGCCGACTGAATTCGTACCGATGAGTTTGTCCGACCTAGTCTCTTTGAAACGATGAGCCGGACGATGCGATTAGTGACGCATGCGCTACCAAAATCGATCCGGGGCGCCGTTTTGATTAATTAAGGGAGCTGTGTTGGAAAACTAACGAATAAGATTACGTAAATGCTCGGAAAAGCAAGCATGAGACGGAACGACCAGAAAACTGCAGAGGGAGCGAACGATGAGATACACAGCACTGTAATTATTTTTTAGGTTGTGTGAATCCCGCCCTTAAATAGTTTGTGTTGATCCTACCGAAAATCATTCCGACAAAAAAAAATTTTGGTGTCATCAATAGTTTTACTGGTGCGAAGCAACCGTCCACTAGCTGTTACGAGAGTGTGAAGACAGATCACTAGGAGTGGGGGGATATCTGAGTTCCGATCTAACTGAAGTGCTTACTGTTAGCTGACAAATGTACGTCAGTAAAACCACAAGAGGGTAAACTATATGATTCGAACTCACGTTTAAATTGCTCTCGGGAAAACTTCGTATTCCATGAAAAAATTCAAACGGTTGGAAATTAAGGAATTTCACTATTGCTCCAATTTCTGTACTCGGAATATTCGGACTAAGTTTGACAGTCCACGCAGCCACTTCCATCATAAACAGCCCAAAACTCATTTGATTAAGATACAATGCTGAAAATAACATAAACATGATTTCGATTACAAACCTCTTTTAACCAACACCCAAGATAATATCACATATATTAATCAAGGCAATGAAGAGAAACAAATAATCTGAAAGTAATCATTCGTTTGTGCACTATCTTTCTCACCTTGTTTCTCACGGTTACTAAAGTGCGTAACTCAGTGCAGGTGGTCAAGAGCACTACACAAAATTGTACAAAAAGGTCAATCTGTTAGAAAATCATAAATGATTTTACAGTTACTGAAACATAGATAGTACGTGTCTGATGGTTAGAATTCGTCGAAAACATCTGTTTTCGCAGTGGCTGTCACTAATAGGACATACGCACCCGAAAAACTCTAACAACATATCCTACCAAATGAACTACAGAAAGCAATAACTTAATGGTGGTGTGTCATTGATGTGTTTCTCAGTGTCCATGAAGTTCGTAGCCCCTTTCATAAGGTAGAATACGTATCTGAGGTTTATAGAGCTCACGGGAACGATAAGCGGCAATGACCCTCAAGATGATAGGAGTTTGGGGGGAAAGTAAGACTATTACGCACTACTACCGTGAAATCTATGGCATACTAGCCACATTGAATGATTCAATTGAACACTTACATCAACTGATATTTAACATGATGTTTTTCATTTGTTTTTCGCTCACTTTTAACAGACGGGTAACATACAGGTGAAAACTCGTACATATTAATGACTTAGATACTAAATAAGGTCTGCTTTGAAAATTAACACTGGAAGATTAACAAGCTTTAAGCTAACTGTCGTGGGCATGTAACGATCTGTTCAAGACCAACCTGTTAAAATTTCCTTAGAAGGGATGTTTCTTACTCAACCTTGAAATCGACTTAAGATTCAAGAGTTCTCTTTAATTATCCGCTGTTGATTATGTAAATTATTGAATAATTGCCCAAAACATGGTGTACATTTCGTCACTGAAGTTAAGCGATTTTATTCAGGATTTCCTAGCTTACAAACTACTTGTGCACAAGTATATTAGACGAAATCCGTATCGTTAGCGCTTGACGTCAGTTGCTCCCTCAAAGAATTTAACAAGTAGGCAACTAGGCGGTAGTTTCCCAAACCGCTGTAGTCTTTAAGCTTATAAAAAACAGCGTCCGTGATTAAATGAGAAGGGTGTGCAAACCACGCTCCAGGCGACTGAAAGCATTGACCTGATAATCACCGGTAATCAGGCAAACACCTTAAAAACAGTTGACAAATTTACTTGCAACTAAACGTTCCTGTCACAATCCGATATAACGGCAAAGTATTACGTAACTCTTAGTGTGGTAAGCGTTGGGTAAACGGGAATATATTTGCCCAACTAATGCAATGTTGACTGTCCTATGAGCGTGTTCATAAGCGAATAAACAAACTAGTACGGCTCCATGGTCGAAATACTCTTTTGTAGTCTGAAGCGTTGGTCGACATGCACAAATAATGAGCGTAACTCCTGGCCTTCTCGGACACAACTATGGTTGTGAAGTTCATATTTCTTACGATCAGCCTCGAATGAACAAACGTCGCAGGATAACTCGGAACGGTTTTTAAATATTTCACGATTTGCAACAACAGAATCCCAAGTCTAAAAATACTACAGGAGAACAACATCCTTCAAATTTTCTTCAAATAATTGGGCGACTTCAATATTTATTAATAGATGTCAGTGAAGATCATGTTCAAGATTACGAACACAGGGTGCACAATCAACGTCTATGATTTGATCATGTCGGGTCTTTATTCATAATACGACGAAATAGGCCACAAATTGTGATGACTTCTAATGATATGCAGTCAGTCTTCTGTGGAAGTTGACCAAGAATTTGCCGGGACGCTGGAAAACCTGCACTCAGTAAAATGAGAAGTGACTTGGAACTTATGCAAAAAATTCGAAACAGCAAAATATTAGCACGGCCGTACCTAGGAAAGCCGCGCCAAATGATTGCAATCCCTATCAGAGCTTTGTGCTGACGAAACAACTTCCGGTGGGCAAAATTAGATAACACCACTTTTCGACGGTTATGGGTGAAAATTTTTTATACCAACAACCCGAGAACTTCTGGCATCTCTTAACAGTGGGACAGGAGCTGCCAAAGGTGCTAACCGCTTGGCCGAGGTTTGGTCAAAGCGCAAACATCAGCAACTGATGAGAATTACTGAAAACAGCTGTTTGCAACCTTGGCTTCTTCTGGGTATAATGAAGAAACTGGAGCGATCGGAAGACCCAACCTTGATGAAGAAACTTAAAGAGCACGTAAAGTTTGACACTATAATCGAAGAGGCAAAATCTGTGATCAACTTTCTTGAAGACTGCACTGCTGGAGTGTGTTGAGGCGTAGCAATGTACAACCTACCGCCAAATCCCTGCAACATCATGCTAAGAGCAAACGATACAAATGGACTGCCAAACTCGATGAGCTTATACGAAATCAATCTCAGAGAGCGTTGATCGTTGAAGAGCTTACGCATGAGGAGAGGACACTCTTCGAGGAGTAGTTAGGAACAAAGATACAGTAGCAGGCGGAGAGGGAAAGGACTGAATTGCTCAACGGATTGAACTCCATCAAACCGCAGGTCACAATTCCCAATAATCCCTAACGGTCTGTCAATAATTCTTCACCAGTTGTCTTGAATTGCACAGTGTCAGAGGTATTATCGCTAGGCCCTAAATACTGTTCTCCAAGAGTCGATCATAACCGGATAGACATGGAGGCTCAATTTGAAAACCTGTATCAGCAACTAGGCAAACTCTCAGAATATAATGAGGAACACTAAAAGTCTACCCTTGTAAATGCCTGCTATAAATATCACGATACCATGACATCAAGATACAGTTTGTTGAAAGCGATAAAAGAACTGCACAACAATCATAACACTATCTTACCAAAGCCAGATAAAGGAACTGGAGTAGTATTACTAGAAAAACCAGACTATCTGGACAAGATGCGCCATACTTTGTCTGATAAATCAAAGTCCACAAAGATGAAATTGGAGAGAGATAAGACAGCATCGATTGAGAAGAGTTTATCTAAGCTAATTGGTCAGATGAAGCAGACTGGCATGATTGATGTGGTTATTTTTGAAAGAACCAGACCGATTGGTACGATCATTCCAAGACTGTATGGACTCTCCAAAGCCCACAAAGATGCGCCACCATTACGCTGAATTCTTAACGTGAACAACTCACCTCTCCACAGTCTATCCAGATGGCTATTTCAAGTATTTGAACCAGCCAGAGGAAGAATAACTCCGTTTAGCCTAAAATATACATTCCAGTTCGTGGATTCCATCGACTCTCTAAACATTAAAAATCATCACACGATTTCCCTAGATGTCACGTCTTTATTCACAAACGTGCAGCTTAAGGAAACAGTAGAACATTTATGTGAATACATGAGAGCGAATCAAATAGAAGTTGGTATTCCGGTCGAAAATCTGCGGGTATTTTATTGTTCTGCACACACAACATTCAATTTCAGTTCAACGGTAAGATATATAGACAGAAAAACAGAGTAGCTGTGGGGCCTCCGCTAGGCTCGTTGTTGGCAGACGTATTTATAACCAAAGTGGAACTTAATCAGTTAGGACCCACAATTTCCGAGCACAGTTAGGACCCACAATTTCCGAGCTGCTGTTCCATAGACGCTATGTAAATGACATACTCGGCGTGATCAAAGAATCCACTGATATGTAAGACCTTTACTGGCATTTACTCGTGCACACCCGAATATACAATTCACTCTGGAGGAGGAGAAAGATGATAGACTGTCGTTCCTGGATGTTTCATTGCACTGCAGACTGGACAGTTCCCTACAAAGATGAGTTCACAGAAAGATGACGTGGACAGGACAGTACATCGACTTCTTAAGCTTTCTTCCACTGAAACAAAAACGAAATTTGATTGGTTGTCTAACAGATAGATCTGAAAGGATACGCACGACAGACACCATAGACAACAAATTCGAGAGATACTGAGCCAGAGTGGATATCCAGAGAGGTTTTTAGAAAGGAATATACAATGTAAAGATACTCAGTCAGCGAGAGAAACAGTATAGAAAAAACATTTTTATCAGTCTGGCTTCTAAAGGCGACGCAGCTAGTGAACTGGTCAGTCACAGGCTGACAAATGCTTTGGCCATTACCTACAATGTTACACGAATGATCACTTCATTCAAGAGCCGACCGGTATGGGTGTCATATCCGAAAGACCGGTAACCGAAGTTTTCTTCATCATTCTGTATTTGTTCTCTCATCTGCTGTTGTCAAGCCGGTTATGTTGGGAAAACTACTGGGCAACTATCACACAGGGTCCGTGAGCGCCTTCCGAAATGGCTACGTAATAGCATGACGAAACCAACCTTGAGTGCTATCGGATCGCACCTGATCGACACGGATCATATATCACGCCCAACACGGCGTTTAAAATCATTTAAAGAGTGTCCCAAACCCATTCCCGAGTTGTCAGGGCGAGACTGATGTCGACGGCAGAGGCGATTGCTATCAAAGTCTACCACCCCCAACTGTGCGCCCAAAAGAAAATCATACAGGCCCTACACCTCCCGTGACCAAATATGTGTAAACTGCCTGAAACCCAGTGGCCCAGTGACCCAATCAACTAGCAACCTTGTTTGAGTTGTTTCTCAAGCCAAGACAAATACCAAACGCGGGCGCTTACAACCTCCACAATTCTTGATAAGTTCTTCAGCAGGCTGCTTTGGCAAATATTATACCATGACCGGACCTTGGTGTGTGCAGTGTGTCGGAGACACGAGTCTACGAGTCTAGTGCCGTAATTCACCTGGCCTTACCTTTAGATATTTGTCGAAGTCTCTAGTGACGCCGATGCTAGATAATGTGGTCGGACAGGAGTGAAGATTTTACTAAATTTCTGTGCAGAGTAGTGTTCGCTCGACTAGACCTAATTGAACAGTCGTTTGTTCATTCTTCCACTCTATATAAGTTGGAGACTCTCAGTGTAAACCAGAAAAACGTCATGTATTCATCACGTTGGCGTGAACCCCCAAAAGACGGTTGCTTGAACGACGCCAGTGCCGACCCTGTGAAAGCGAATAGACACCCACACCACTAGACTAGCCGGCGATTTGAGTGCTAAACTTGGTCGTTTTCTCAAGATGAGAGGCGGCTGGGTGGTGTGTTTGGAGTAAGGACACGGAGTACTGACAGTATTGAAAGAGCGCAGCGAATGTGCGCTTTTCACGCTGTACGTATCATGAGTATTCCAGTTAAAAACAGAGGAAAACATTTGGGACCGCTCTGTGCAATTCAACCACAAACAACTCGGACATACAGCAATCAGTTACTGGTAACATCAATCGTTCGAGGACTGCCGCGCATTTTGAAGCATCTACTTAGACTCGAATCATACCGTTGTGTGTCCGTGTGTACTGGCATTTGCTCAGAGGGCATACACTCGTGAATGTGAGATAAACTGGCATTCGAATGAAAACTGTGAATAAATACTGCTGAACACAACTCAACCTGAATCGGATGGCGGAACCCAACAAACACTTAAAGCACTTTGAAACATGACCGCTTGATATGAAGATGTAAGTTTTAAAGGATCTGTGTGGTTTTGACACAAATGGATGTCTTTTAGGTCGATAAACGTTATGAACAGGCATCGCTTGATATCTCGTGGCTCTAAGTATGCCAACGGTACGCAGAGGCCCTGATTGACCAAAGTCTCAAACGACGGCCATCAGACTGAGCGGTCACACAGGAACCTGTTTTCTCTGACTCGAAGTCGGGTCGGTGTAAGTGAACCCGGATTTAAAAAAGAAGCAAAAACCAACAGTTAAAGCAGTCACCATTACTTTTCCACAATTTTTACATCTGGAACTTGCGTTGTAGTGTATGTGCCCAGAAGCGGAATCCTGTGATTAGTGCGTCACCTTATAACAAGCAACATTGGACCGGCTCTTGGCTGGGCTTCCTAAGTAAGTAGCAATGCAAACGCGTGACCTCTCCCTCAACCTACACACTAACTGTAGGTACGAAGCACATAAAGGGGTTCTATCAAGCAGAATGCGCTGCCCGATAGGTCCCGTTTACAACAACTATTCAGAGAGATTGCGTGGTTAATTCTGATACCTCAAGCAGTCCTTCATTAGGAACAAAAATGGAATATGAAAGCGCAGTAAAAATTCATGTATGGACTTTCTCTCTCCAGCGCTGTTCAAAAGTTTTGTTGTCTAAACTGAATATATTTTTCCGTTCTATATAGGACATTGAAGAGCTATTCCATGACTGACACTTGCCAGTAGTCAATAAGATGCTAATACATCGTGCCGCATCCACAAATATGTTAGTCCTGTCTCTATCACAACCGGACTGCCTATAAATATTATGATGCGGTGGCTTCTGAAACATAAAAACCACATGAAAGAGCAAGCAAAATTTAAATTTCCTCGCGGGTGCATGGACCACAGATTCACCTTACAACAGACAGTGAAACATAGGCAATCTTTCCTGACGGTCAGTCGTACTGACAGTTTTTGACTTAAAGACTGCTTTTGACTCGGTTAACTGACACGCGCACTGAAAATTTTTCTATCGCAGAGGAATCCGAGTAAGGCATGCCAATGTGTTGGAATCATGCCCGAGCTGATTGCAAAGTACCCATTAGTGAGCATGTCATGTAGCGTTTGACAACGGCGTTTGGTCTGCCGCCTTTCTTTCAACTTTGCAGTGGACAATATTGTAGAAGGTGCACTCAGAAGTTCCCAGGATTTCTGACGAAAGTTTCTGCCAGGCAATACGCAGACCGACGTGGAATATGTGGACAACAATGCTGTGGTAGTTCTTTGGAAAAAAAAGCATTTGGACCATGGCGAATGAGTTAGAGGACATGGCTAGTCTGTACTACATGCATTCTGAATCTTCAAAATGTAGTGTTGCCACAAGACTAGGTTGGCATTGACCCTGCCACTGCTATTGCCGATAGGTCGCTGGAAACTGTGGATTGCTTCAACTGTATCGGTAGTGTCATCTCGTCACATCACAATCGTTCTGAGGATGTTTCCAGGTGAATGACAGGAGCACATAGTGCACTCGTCATTCTCCGCCACTTGTGGCTTGGCAAAGACGTTCATTTGTCGATGAAGGGCAAAGTTTATAAAACGTTCACGCACTCAGTTTTTTATACGAATCAAAGATTTGGCTAATTCGTGCGGAATTTTCATATAGCTTATCTGTACTTGGTTGCCGTTATTTCCGTCAAGTGGATTAACTTTGTAGGCAACGCATGATTACTTACTCTCCAAACTACCACCTCATTGTACCTTCAGTCGCTTTCATTCTCCCAACAACCGCCGACGCGAGCTGTGTGACAACAGTAAACTGAACCGCCTATGCTTACTTTAGCGGTTTATTTAACTAAAATATTGCAATGCTGGCAATGTAACGCTCTGGCTGTCTTGTAGAGAAAACAGTTACAGCAGCCCTGTTAGTTTGCTGATGGCTACTATAGTAGTTCATGATTTTAACTGCTCTCATGGGCCAGTACAGGCAGTGAGAGACTTCGTATTCCACGAAAAAGTACCTTGGTGGGAGTAGTAGTTGAATTGATAAGAGTCAACCATGCTGTTCTGTGAAATCTCTTTTGCGTCGATAGGCGGTCTTCGGTTTACTTTTGGTTTGGTTTTGAGTAACGGACGAGTCGACAACGCAGATGGAGACTTAACTGACAGAGGATTCTATCGGTCTGCATGGAAGGAAAAACTTCATCGGTGTTGTTATTACCTGAAGGCCATTAACCAAGCCTTATAATGCTTCTTAGCTTCCACAACGGTGTTACTGAGGCATTCACATTCATTTTGTGTGAGTTCCAGGACGTATTGGAACATGCAAATTAAGTGTGCTGAGTGAAATGGTCCGATATCCACAGAACATATGGTGCTTCCATTTTTACGGACTAATTTGCGATAATCTATTGAAATGGCGTTAAGTAGTTCACCCCCATTATTAAACAAAGCAAGTTTAAAGTGTGCGAAACTAGACGAAAATGTGAAACCTCAAAACAGCTGTCATCGTCGCAAATCGCGACGCATGTCAGCAGTTGAACTGAGGGACAAGACTGGGCGTAATACGCTTTGCGGTGTGACAACGGGAAGAAGGAGTTTTGCCAAGCGTCATTCTCTTTTAGATGACGCCGTGTGTTAGAAGGTCTGAAATAGTGGGCACTGCAACATATTGTTCTTAATGGAGCAGTTAGAGCATCCTTGCAAATTACTAATTCATTGTTGACGTCCTGCTAAATGATGTCCGTTCTTTGTTGTGTACACCACATTCACATGTATAAACGGTTTAGTGGACTACTGTAGGTGGTGCATGGTTAGTCTAAATGACTTTCGTAAGTTGGGCTTTGGAATTTTTACTACAGGCGTCGCTCAACTAACATAGCGTGTAGCAGGACTCTTCTTGACATTCAGTACATCTACTGATGGACCATATGTTGTCGAAAGCGGTTGTGAATGAATTACCAGTTCACTCGTTCGTCTTCCACCAACAACCTGCCCGGGGAACTCGGATAATGCCAACTGAGTGCAGGGTTAAAATAAGCACATCGTAGTCTTGAAAAAATATGAAATCATAAAACTGAGCATTAATTTAGTATATCGGGAAATAATGAGTATTTTCAGCAATGTAAGGGAATTACCAGATTGTCGAATATACGTGGATAATCAACAATCTGGTACTTCCTTTGCATAAGGTGGCCATGTATGGTGATCTTATGTCCGTTTGAGTTTATATTACACAAAGTAGAATTATGAGCCTCATTTATCTTA